>CABFOW010001611.1:98251-138201 GCA_902141385.1 Timema californicum
AAACAACCCAAAAGGGTATGAAAAAATTATTTATATGTCTTTATTTATGATTCAAACAATTTCAAAATAGCATCAAAATTAAGATACTAGTACCAATTTAAAAAAAACTATTTCAGAGAGCTTCTGGAGGTGTTTAATATTCATTATTATTTCCATCCCTCGGCAGTTTTGGTGATATTTTGCCATAAAAAATTCTTCAGATAGATTCTAGAGGTGTTTAGTATTTAAAATATTTCTACCCTTTGGCAGTTATAGTTGTTATGCTGCCATTAAAAACACTTCAGATAGCTTCTAGAGTTGTTTAATATTAATATTTTTTTCTAGCCCTTGGCATTTATGGTGTTATGTTGCCATAAAAACACTTCAGAGAGCTTCTAGAATTGTTTAATATTTACATTTTTTTCTATCCCTTGGCATTTATGGTGCTATGTTGCCATAAAAACACTTCAGAGAGCTTCTAGGGGTGTTTAATATTTAGAATTATTTTCTAGCTTTCGAAAGCTATGTTGTTATGTTGCCATGAAAAAATACTTTAGATAGCTTATAGAGGTGTTTAATACTTAAAGTGTTTCCTCGCTCTAGCTTGTAGGGGGCTATGTTACATTAAAAAACATTTTAGACAGCTTCTATAGGTGTTTAAATATATAGGTTTTTCCTAGCCTCCGGCAGTTAGGGAGCTATGTTGTCATAAAAGATACTTTAGAGAGCTTCTAGAGGTGTTTAATATTTAGAAGTTTCCATAGCATTCGGCAGTTAGGGGAATATGTTGCCATAAAAAAAATTCAGATAGCTTCTAGAACAGTTTATTATTTAGAATCTTTTTCTAGCCTTCCACACCACCAAAACCATTCTGAAATTATCGGTTACATATGGCCTTCTGCTAATTGATATACAAATCAACCAAACCATAAACACAGGTCAATATATTAAAATATGCAATTTCTCTATGGATTTGAGATTGGAATTAATATTTTAGGCTCTCCTTGCTTTTGAGAGGCAAATAATGTGTCAAAGAACAAAAATGATAATGAACGTTACTTTTTTTTTTCAATTTGCAATTTGAGAAATCTACGCCCCTTTGAAGTGGTTCATCTATAGTTTTGTCAAATTTATTCTTTCTATCTTGTTGAGAAAAAAAACTTTTTTTTTTGAAGAGATATACATATTTATTTACAGATACCATTAGACCTATATTAATATATATTCTTTCATTAGTGGTGAAATCGTGGTCAGGCCTTATGATTGCAATAAAGTATTACAATACTCACGGTTTCATAGGTCATACGAATCTGGCGGATGTGGATTGAGACTTGGTGGATAAGGAGCGGATGCGATTTTGGTCATCAGCGCAGGGTATGTGCCATTCAGGAGGAGAGGATACATTATAGTTCAAGAAGCCGCCAACAGGTGTTATACTTTAGAAACCTAAACGTTTGGCATTCAAGCCATGGAAATATAATCGGGATAATGTGGGCTATTTGCCATTAACATAGTAATGCGATCTTAGATACATATGTCTGGCTTGGAGTCACATGTTAAGGCTCGTTTTGGTGGATTTGTTTTCCATTGTGAAACATTGGCTATCTTTTACTGTCTGGTGGCCACATGGTATTAATAGACATAATGGTGAGGTCAAAGTTCAAATATAGGCTGGGCGCAGTGGTGTTGGTCTTCCACAGGTGATTTAACATAGTAAATATATACGTTAGTCCAGCTGCATTTTCTCAAGCCTAGCCTTTCTCAAACTTAGATGTGCTCCTTATTTTTCAAGTATGAGAGGTTTCATGTGAGGTGTAACATTTTTATTTATTTGAAGTGGTTTCATACGACTTTTTCTGCCAATAATCATTTAAGTAGGGGCCAGAGAGTCCAAAATACGATTCTTAAAATCATAACTGGGGAGGATAGAAAATCAAAGATAGGAGAGCTCCCCGAAATGACAAACAGAAAAATGTTGATGCAAATATACGGGGACGGAAACCAAAAATGCTTCGGAGAAACGGACACTCACAATAATGAAATAAAAACAAACTCTAGAGGATACGATCCCGGGGATGAAAGGTGTTCCAATATGACCAGACTGAGATAAAAGAGAACCTCACATTTTCATTAAATAACTTCTATACTTCACTTCACCCACATACTCCAATTCAACTCCATCTTTCATGAGTTAAATTTCTGGTGTACCAATATATAATATTATGTAAGACAAACAGAAAAAGTATGACGATTTTACGGTGTGACCTTTAATTCGCAGAAAAAAGCTGTTAACCAAATAAAAAATTTGAAATAGCTTCTGTTATCCACGCTAAGAGAATAATCTTCAACTGAGAGGCTCAATGACTTCTTAAAGTTCTGGTTAACTCTAATTTGTAAATACAGGTAAGAAAACATTAATTCATTTCTTTTTCCATTAAAGTAGTACAATTAATTTTAATGTTTGTATCCACACACACACACACACACACACACACACACATATATATATATAGTATAATAGTAATTTCTAGTCATTAGGACAATGATAACTACTTAAGCCCACTGGCAGTTGAAAATGGCCTTTCTCTGCGTCTCACCAAAATAAGATCTGACCTGAACAATCTTCGTGATACGAAACAAACTTATCCTTGCCAATGAAAGTTAAAATAGTTTAATATTCTATTACAAGCAGTCTAATTATATGTTTCATGAATAATATTCATGTAACCAAATATAAAATAATAATTTTGCGAGCATTTCATACCGTCTTTGCTATGTTTAATGTTTCACAACTTTTACAAACTCATTGTAATAAAATATGGTAGATATTGAGATTGTTTCCTAATATCCCTTTATTATACTATCCTTTTACTATAAAATGCAGGGTGACCTGGTGGTCTAGGGGTAAGGTGTCAGACTTCTATGCTGGCGGCCGGGGTTCGATCCACGGTCCCAGCAAAGATTTATCTGATTACCAAACCCTTCCTTCACCTCTGACAAGACATCTTGTGAATGTGAGGAATGCCAGGAACACATTAGCGTAAGTGCGTATAACCCGAACGGGTAGTAAGACGCGGTGCTAATAATAATAATAATAATAATAATATAAAATGCTACCAACATTATATATACGTGGGGCTGACAGATAGTAGGACATGTTAAACGTAAAATAACTTAAACATATTCTAGTATGTTCAATAATTTTTTCATTTAAAAATAAATATTATAGCATGTTTTATTTTATGAAGCATTATATTTTTTATTTCCACTTCCTGAAAACAGCTCTTTTTATTTTTGAAACAAGATTAAAATCAAGAGTTAATCTCGAACAAAAGCAGGAAGTAGGAAGTGTAAGAATTACATTTTCCGAATGAGAAAACACAAACGTTAAGAGAATTCACATAAACATGTATGAACAATTTTTATTGCAATATAGGTAATGTGGAAGAAACAGTAAATGGGAAGCCCAAATCAAATCGTCAAATCTCAATCATATGGAAAATAATTGTAAGTACTTTTGGTTATACTATTTTCAAGATGTTCAAAAAGATATAATTGAGTAAAATCTAGACAAGATTGTACCATTTTAAGTCTCTAAAATGCATAACACGTTTCATTTTTAGCGTTTATCAAATCGCGCACAAAAATTCTTTACGGCTTAAATACACAAAGTTAAAAGGAGGAAAGGAAAGATACATTGCTCGGTGAGATGAAAATCTCAAGAAGAAAAATAGAGTAAAAAGGTAAAATTCGGTTCACGTTTCAGTCTATATTTGCTTGCCTATCTTCCCCCAAACCTCCTTGCGATAAGAAGACATGAATTATGAGAAGTTTCATACGAAGCTACAAATTATTTTTAAAAAAAATTTCGTAGGAAACTACAAATTATAAATGTTTCTTAATTTAATTTTCTTGACTAGATAAGCGCTATGAAATTTGTGGATCATACGTACAGTGAAGAATATTTACTAGTTTTGCTAGAGTCTCTCTTTAATGAGTAATAATGGATTGGTAGCACAAACCATACATATATATAAATATAAATAATTATATATAACTTGATAATATAGTATTACATTTTTTATGAGAATAGTTGGTCTTCATGCATGACCTATCTGGAGCAAAACATGATATGCTACACTTGAATAAACTTAAAAATTTGTAATAATATTTAAAAAAAATCAGGAATATTCTTATCTGTTACAATAGGATTTATTTCTCGAATTAATTAATGATAAATGATAGCATTTACGTGAATGTTTTAAATTTATCTAGCTCATTGTGATTCACTTACTAACGTGACGTAAAAGTCGGTTTATGTTTAATTTAATTAGTCCAAACTTTGTCAGTAAATTTTTATTAAAATCCTATTAATTTTTAAAATAAAAACTGTTTTTAAATATAATTTGAGAGTATGCAGACAAAAATAACTTGTACAAAGGGCATACAATTATTAAAAAAGTGGTCTTAGATGTAATTTTCATATTAACTTCAAATAACCCTCACTCTCTCAAATATATATTTTTATATATTTAGAGTGAAGTTTATATCTATGTGTGTGTGTGTGTGTGTGTGTGTGTGTGTGTGTGTGTGTGTGTGGTGTGTAGAATTTGCTGTTAAAATGGTTGTAGTTGAACGTGAAAGTGTCTATGTGTGTATTTTGTAGAGGTGATCAATAAATTGTCACATACTTATACAGTCCATGAACCCCAAGTTGGAATGCACTTGTGTAGAAAAAAAAAGTGCAGTTTTTTTTAGGAACGTGCAGATCTTGCAGCTGTTTGCCTTAACGTTCTAAACCATGACTGCTTGTTAAAATATACTTTCAACCAGTGTTCTTATATCTGTATAGCTTGTATCAAAAACTATTTCAAATCAATTATTCCAATATCTCACCTTTGTAATTAAAGTCTTGCACATAAATTAAATTTGTATCTTAATCAACCAAATGTTCTTTAAATATCATCCCATAACTTAAAAACATTCAAAATGAAGTAGTCTTGAAAACACGTTTCGTTTCATTTCACTGTCATAACATCTTTCTTCGTCCAGGACTGATAGTTTTCTCTTTTATTCGCTAATAAAGCCAAGTAGTAAACCTTTCTGTCTTCCTGGCTTGCTTCAAACACTTTAAAAAAACACACACACAACGAAGCTAGATTATTCAGTCATCTGAGCACGCGTAATACAATCATTCGAAACGCCATCCATTTGAATTTCTCGTAGAATACGGTTTCCATAGATGTGACGTTGAACACTCCCGCTTCCCCTCCGGAAAGACACAGGAACAGGGGGAAATGGAAGGTATAATTTGAGTTAGAAATGCAGCTCACGTTCCGATTTCAACCTTCGAGCGGGGTGAGAAAGACAAACATTGAAAGAGTTTTTAAGGATTTCATTTTTTTTTGTTAGGGAAGAAATTTAAATAATGCGTTTTATAACATTTCTTTATCATAGACATGGGGACACACGAATATGACATAAATAGATTACCCTTTAAAATTTGAAAAAAAGTATTTCAAAAATATGTTTAAGTATTACACTTCATATACTTTAATATAGATTAAATAAGTATCTATTTAAAAAATATATATACTTATTCTTACTTCAAAGACTGACATAACATCTTAATAATGAATATTTCTAAAGAATGAGAAGTAAAAAATGCAGGGTAGAATTAGGTTTTTTTTATTAATAAACTTATTCCCAATCAAGAGAAACTGTCAGTGGCCATTTTACTTTAGGGTAGAGGAAGAGTATAGCTCGGTTTAGGTAGTGTAGTGGCATTTATGTAAAAAAAATCATGGGATACTAAAATATGGAGACTTCTGTGTGGCTTTTGATAGTGGATAAGATAATAATGAAAACCTTGAAATGATATTAAAAGAAGAAGATGTATTTAAATTCACATATTTGAGTCTTATAAATACAATATTACAAAATGTTAAAATAATACGATGGTAATGATAACACAGTTTTAACAGAAGTAAAAAATCATGGAAAGAAATTTATTTAAAATAAAAAGCTAATTTAAACCGAGATGTTTAGGAATTGTAAATTAGTGTTTTATGTAAGAATAAATCTTGGATCATAGGTCTTTTTTATGATTAATTTTAATATGAATAAACGTTAAACCAACAGAAACCATTTGAAATAAAAAAGGAATTATCATAAAGAGTAAGATAATACTATGAAACGACTAATTAACTATTTTAAAAAGGTTTAATTGTTTTTTTGTAAATATTGATTTTTCTCTGTCTGCATTTCTAAATCACCCAGGATGGGTCTAATGTAATTTCCTTCAAAACCTTTTTAAGAAAACTTTGCATCTTGAAGATTTTTCTTTCGCCAAGTTGTAACAGCGTTCCCGGTCATAATGAAACCAACCCTCACGTCTGACCCCCAAACCCCCCAAGTTCACCCCACTACGATAGCCATTAAATTCTACCGATGTCTCTTCCCTACTCCTGTTCCAAGTTGAATGACATTTGTTCTTGGAGAGTTGGTTGGCCTGGGTGTAAAGTAAATCGTCCAACTTTCTCAAACCCTTTAAAACTTCATCACATCAACAGAGAATGCACTAACTTTGAAGACGCGTGCCTTAAACCAGACATAAAACCCAATGTCGTTTTAAAACTATACTCAAATACTTATCAAACCATAACTAATAAAGGAGAACCAATTTTAAACAAAATTGGCAAAATATTTTTAATAGAATACCAACATATAATATTTCTAGAGAAACAATATTATTCAAGGGAAATCAAATGCTGAGTATTTAAATCAGAAAATTTACGACTGCCATTATTTGATAACTTAAGTTCACCTTATAATTATCAACATTTCATTTAAATAAACTTTACATTTATTATTGTTTGTCACAAGACGCTAAATACATTTATTAATAAAATATATATTCCATTATTTGAATTATCTTAAAGTGTCTTCCAATTATTATTTTGTATACTACAAAATGTGTGATAAGAAAAATCATTTTAAACGTAAATAAAAGTTATCCTTTTCATATAGAGATGGTCAATAATTTAGTTATATTTTGATATAATTATTTATTTTAAAATTCGTTTTTAGCTTAAGAAATTATGGAGAAATTCTTGTTTGAAAATAATATTAAATATATATATATATATATATTTGAAAAAAGTTGAGTATTCATGTTTGAAATATTTTTTCAAAAGTTTATAAAGCTGTGAATTTTTAACTAATGTGTTAGATTATGAATACATTCATTACACTCTCATTTATTGTAATAGTTTTAAGATATCTATATTTTTTCCTTTATCGAAACTAATATGTGTTTAGAGAATGATTTCCTGAATACTTTTAAACTGCACCTTAAGGACTTTCCTTGAATCACTTCATGAAAATATAATTTACAAAAAAATTGGTTTAAGATAAATAATTATAACTTTATTAACTACCAAGTTCAAGTCAATTTGGCAACAATTTATTTTTTTTAAAGTACCTTGCTACCACTGCTAATCTGAAATATATTTTTCTATATTTTATTCTTAGCATAAATGGCTAAAAATTAAGGAATTAAAAAAAAGCAATATATAGAATATTTTTATAGAATGTTGTGAGTGGGAGTTACTTTCATTGAGGTTTTATTTATGATGATACAAGCACTGGTTATTGTCATAGTATTAATAATCCAAATTAGTAGATTTTTCTTGAAACCTACTCTATTTTTTATAGTATTATCTTGCAATTTTAGCATTTTAAAATCTAGTATTATCTAAAAGTTTAAATGTCACATATTAAGCCCCTTTACGTTAACGATTTCAAGTAAATAAATTATATATATATATATAAACATGAATTGTGTTTATATATATATATATATAAACATGAATTGTGTTTAGGATAAATTATCTCTTTCTAATGTTGTAAATGTAAACGTATATCACGAATAATGTAGAAAACTCACTTATTTTCTTTAAAATATCAATCAATATTGACTTTGATCACGAGATGAAACCTGTATAGCTCAGTGGTAGAGCATTCACGTTCTAAGACAAAGGTATCGGGTTCCATTCCGGTGACCAAGTGTCCTTTTTCAATTTACGAATATCATTCAATTTTTAAACGTCTTTCTTAATCAATATCAAGAAAAAAACCTCCTAAATATAACTTAATTGTCTAAGTTATTCCGGTCGGTTTGATGTATATCAAACAAAACCACCTGTCATCGGCCAGTGACCAGGTAGATCGATCAAAGTCTGCCGGTGGGAGGTCAACGCCTCCTATCAATTAAGCCTGTTGTTAAATTAATCTTGGTGACAATGCCACCCCTTGGGAACCCCCCTTCTCACCCAGTTATATTACCCCCTTCCTCTCACCGGTGGGTTCAGTGTGAGTTTCCTAAGTGACCCGTCTCTATCACCTAAATGTCCCCTAGGGGTGATAGGTATGTTAGGAGCCCATCAAACCTCCCCTGAGGGTAATAACGCCTGCAGTATTTCTCGCAGCAGACACACAATACACAATTAATGTTGACCGAGTGTTAATTTGGTAGTCAAGTGACAATTTCTCTTGTACCTGTGATGGGATGACGAGGTACAGGACATAATTACAGTCTCGTTTCAGCAGCATAGGGTGGATACATTTTATTATACAAATACGTTATGCGCTGCTGATATTAAACTTCATGTATTATAATACATAATAATCAACCAAACGTAGTTCGTCATTGGTTGTAACTTAGGGCAAAGATTGTTCGTCTTATTTTGGCATATCTTATAGCATTTAGTAACTTGCTGATAAAGAAGAGTTGTAAGTAAACTTAACAATAATCCAAAGGTATTATTATTATTGTCTCAGATATGTCATTGGTTGTATGTAAAGCATAATTTAGATTTTCTTAAGGTTGAGATGTATGTGATGTGAGTAAAGGCTAGTGTGTGTGTGTGTGTGTGTGTGTGTGTTTTAGGTTTTTATGGTGAAACTTATTTTGGTCAAATTAATTCAAATAATTATTGCTTCAGTACAGACATAGGGTTTAATTTTCTTCACATGGTGATATCAAGTGATATCTGTGAAGGTTGTCCTGGAATTTAATGACAACATTTTCTGATCATAAATTCTCGTCAAATACTGTTATTCTAATGACAGTTATATTTTAAGAACTGTCAATATCCCCACCATGAGAAGAAAATTAGCTTTATGTTTGTAATGGAACCATATTCTATTTATTTTGGACAAAAAAAGTTTTGCTATAAAAACTGCAAAAACACTTATCTTTTCTCGCGTTCCCTACATCCACATCTTAATCGTATTTTATAAAGATAAATAAATTAAATTCTTTGTAAATTTCCAATCTTTGAGTTGGATAGGATGTCAATAATCTTGTTTAACTTGAAAGATTTAAATATAAACATTATTAATATATATATAAACATTATTAATATATATATATATCTACTAGTCTTATTAACACATAGTGAAATAAGACCAGTAATATAAGTTGTGTTAATTTTAATCCCAGAGCTACTTAGAATTAAATTAATACAGAAACTATTCAAATTAGATTATTTTAATTTTAACAAACTCAAAATACAATCTGATTATACGTGTTGGTTTCAATGTGATTCCCATTGAAATATAATTAAGAGAACTTCTTAGTTTAGTGTAACTGCTGTATTTCATTGTGATCTCGTTGCAAGTGAGACTAATAATTAGATACAGTAATAAATTTGGATGTTGATGTAATTAAATGATGACAAACTTATAATGACAAGACTCTGCATAGAATAGTCTTAACATTCAGTAAAACTTAGTTTGCAAACTCGAACTCCCAGGATTCATATTTTTGATGGATGTATATCTTTTAATTTACATTAATATTTTGTCTTCATTTAGGTAGCCTACGTATAAAAACAAGCAAAATACTATTTATAGTAAAAGTAACTACTATCATAAAGATATATATTAAAAAAACTAATATCTTCCCTTTATTTAAGTGATGAACTACGTCTTAGAGAAAAAATAACACAAGTATATCGATAATAATAACATTAATTAAATCAAATTTTAACAAATGTATTATAATTTTCTTTTTGATCACTGTAGTAAAAGGTTTTTTTAATACTCTTATATTGACATAGGCACTATACTGAGGGTTGCATACTCCTATCCATAGTTACATTTTCTATGAATGATATAATCAATTAGTTTTGTATCATGAAGTGGGGTATAAAGACTGGATTTTATGTTTTGTATGTTAGTCGAGTGCAAAAATTAAAGAGCATTAAAACTTTTATTGAAATGTTCACTGTAGGGATTAATTTCTTTTTAAATCTGGAAGTTATTTGAATTTTCAATGTTTTTCATATTCTATAAAAACATAAATTTTCCCTGTATCTAAATGCAAAGATACTAATGGAAAATATCATCATAATCACTGTTATATTTTAAATTACTGACCAAAGCGTTATTCAAGATAAATATGTCATGGCTCATTGCAAAATCACATAAAATGGAATTAAAACAAGTAGTGTACATTCGGTTGTTATTATATTTGGTATCCAAACTTATAGCAAAAACATTTCAAAATGTTAGCGGCTTTTTAAAATCTCCCTTAGATTTCAATTATTTACGTTTATTATCCTTGCATCCCATATTTTTAGGTAGTGTACATTAATTCCAATTACCCTTAACGATCTTACCATTACGGATTACGCTGTGACCCTATCTTATAAGGTAGAATACTATAGTGCAATAATGCAAATTAAGCTTGATACCTTAAAAGGTAACTGAAAGGTACGTATCAACACTGCAGAGCCTTGGATTGATTGTATCTTGAATATAAGTTGTCAAGATATGAGTGGTTTTTAATATTCTGAGATCAGTCCTTAAATTTTTCTAACCTGCAGCAGATTTATATATAACACGAGAATCAAGGCCTAAAATTGGGCAAATATGATCGCTTAATGTTTACTGAAATCTTCATTCATTTGTTCCGTACCGCATCACATAGTCAAGAGTGATTTACATCTGGAAGGCTGAATTCATTATATTTAAATACTATAATGTAAACTAATTTATTTTCAATGAAGTGTTACGCCAATTGTCACATTTCTCTGCTTAAGGCACCGAAAACTATATCAAACCTACCACATATATTTTTTCCTTCTTTATCACCACGTCTTACTACCCAGTCAGTTTGTAAGCCTATGAACTAATTACGCTAATAATCTAGGGATTAAGAGGGTACTAAATAGAGGAAGTGAACACGCATTCTATGTAGGGAGGGTGGAAAACCATTTTGGAATAACCACCCTCAGTACACCCAACTTGGTTTCAATCCCCAGTCTCCCCGCCATCGGCAGTTCAGTATACATTGTGAGAGTGGTGCCTTAGACCAGTGATCTTCAACCTTGTTTGAATCAAGGGCCCCTTTTTACCCAACTAAAGTGTGTTACGGGTCACACCTTATATAAAACATGTCACCCATAGCCTAATATTCCAATTTCATGTTTGTACATTTGTACACAATGCTATTTTGCAATACTCTTAAAATAACCTAAAATCTAAAACAAATCATAATAAAAATGTTAAAATTAAAGCTTAAAACTAAATTTCTTCTATATAAAATAAATGTTCACCCATATAAAGAGATGTTTCTAAAAATGTTTATGGGTCTAATTTTAATGAGACACTTGGCAATGCTATTTCTTAACTAATTTTTCAATATTGACTTTAATACCAGTTGTACTAATTCGAAGGGAGCTTTCTAAGTGGGCGTCAGTCAGTCGGTTCTTCGATTTCAACTTCACAACTACCATCCTTGAGAAAAGTTATTCAAAGCTGCAGGTACTGCCAAAGAGTGATGCTGTGAGCAGAACATGACATCATAGATTTGGAAATTGTTTTTCTTAAACATATTTTGAGTAAAATGTCAAAAGATCTACATACATATATATATTTCTCTTTTAAATCAGTATCAAACTACAAGTCAATGAGCTCCATTTGCACATTGCTTGGCACGTCCTCAACATCAACACTAAATGGAGTGGAAAAAATGTTGAACAATATTTCATTGGATTTGAAATCTTGGAAACGCGTATTAAAATCGGACATTGGATAAGTGAGTGCAGTAATTTATTTTTCGTTGTTACGAACTTAACATTGGGATAGTGTTAGGAAGTGTGTCAATTCACGTTTTTGTAGTTGAACTTCCCCCAGATGAAGTTTGTTTTCAAATACTTTCCCTTGGTCAAATATCTTATGCATCAAAACAGTTCTTACCTTGTAGTCATATGTTCAGGTCATTTAGGTTAATAGAGATATAAGTAAGATATTCAAAATCAGCCATCCATTCAGGGTCGTTGAATTGATGGACAGGCTTGCTCTTACTTGCCATGAATTCACAAATTTCTTTTTTCATGTCAAAAATTCTCTTCAGTACCTTACCTCTACTAAGCCAGCAAACCTCTGTGTAATAGAGTACATAGCCGTACTCTGAGTCCATATCCTTAAGGAATGTATTAAATGTCCTGTAGTTCAATCCTTGGTATCTGATGAAGTTTACTATTTTTGTTATATCTTTCATAACATCTTTGAAGCACACACTTTTAGTGCACAGGTTTTCTTGGTTTATAATGCAATGATATTGTATGAATTTGCCATTTTGACACGTAGTTGTAATAGATTTTTTTCATATTAGTACCACAATACCTTCATTTTTCCCTACTATTGCAGGAACTCCATCCGTATCTACTCTGTAAAGATTGCTCAACTGTGGATCGTATCGGTCCAAAGTTGAAGAGACAGCATTAAAAATATCACTGCCTTTAGTAGTGCCACTCATTGCGGAAAAAGCGGCGATTTCTTCTGTTATGGTAAAGTAATTGTAAATCGCCCTGGTAAAAATAGCCAATTGAGAATTGCCTGTAATGTCAGTACTCTCATTGAGGGCCAATGAAAAAAACACAAACTGAGAAGCACAACCTTTAAGTGTGTTCTCAATATCGCTCGTTAATTCTTCAATCCTTCTGGTCAAAGTTACTCCTGACAAGCTAACTTTTGAAAATAAATGTTTTTGTGATGAACAGATAACTTCAACTGTCAAATCCATACTCTCCTTTACAAATTCACCATCTGTAAATGGCTTTGATTTCAGGTGTTCTCAGTTATTGGTTCTCAACCAGTGAGTCCGGGAGTGGACCAGCGAGTCTAGTGTTCGTATGGCGCGTGCCGGTGTAGTGTGTATGGCTCTGGGACTTGTGGCGAGTTTCCGTGAGTGTCTTTAACATTGAAAGTTAATTTACCGTGAACGAACGTTTTTAGAAACTGATATTTGGATATTTAACCAGTTATTCAGTATTTTTGTTAACAAGCTGTTTACTTGATTTGATGTAATCCTATTTAATGTGTTTTCATTTTTGTATTGATATACAAACAATTGCCTATATTAGCTAAGTCAGTAAACTGTTTAGTTATAATTAATCCAGTGTAATTTTATTTTATGTGTTTCATTTGCTTATTAATTTAAAGACAATGACTAATATAACTTAGCTCAGTGAACTACTCAGTTATAATTTATTCAGTTTATTATTTATTATTTCCTTATCGGTTTATTAATTTACATAATTAATTTGAATACCTAATTTGTTAAATTATTTAGTTGTATTTTTAATTCTGTGAATGTTTTTAAGTGGGGTTTTTAATAATCAAAACCTTGAGTGATCTGCGAGTATTTTAATTCATATTTAACCTGCAACATACTCCAATATCCTCAAAAGAACTCGTGGTTCGTACGGTGACGTGTAATCAGCCACTGTGACCCTCCCAGGTCACGCGCGCTCAACGTTACAATATTGTATATTCATAACAATTTGTATCTACTAATCATTACAACCATAATTTTATTCTTACTTAAAAAGTAGGATCAGCGAAAGACTGAAATTGTGATCTAACTCCATGCAAAGCTTTTTAAACACTTTTGCACTTAACATATTTCCATAATTCCGGTGTAAAACACTCAGGCCAGTTCTTACATATCTACCTGTAAATTTTTGAATTTATTTAATATTAAATTCATAATTTAGTATTAAATGAAAATGGTTAAGGTTAACGCTTTAAGATATCATGCTCGTATGAAAACTAAAAAATTGCATTTATCTTATATTTATTGTAAAGTGCTCCATCAACTTTGAAAAATAGGGCCTAAGTGTGTTTTTTTATACTTGAAAGCACGTCTCTTGTGTTATAAAAGAAAGTATAGAAGTTTTGGAGTGTGTACAAAAAGCAAAATAAAACTAGACCAATTTCTGAAATACAAAAAGCTTTCTTATGTAGCTTTCTTGGGGGTGATCTGTGAACGAAATACTGCACTAGACAGATTTAACTCCAAGCCACGCTCTTAACAGAAAATTAGATTTACATAAAGTGGTTCACAGACGGGAAGCGGAGCGGAAGGACGCATAAAATACATACCTTGAGTACCTAGAGGAAGTTATCTACGAAAAAAAGATGTTTTTATACAAAAAGGAAGCTCCTTTGGCAATGTATTTGTGATAGGTTTGATTGGCTTTGATAATAATTAAACGGAATTTCCCTTCGATCTAACACTAGGGTGGTTTATAAAAATAAAATAAAAAGTTTACCTTTAAACCAATTTTTCTTAGTCACTCTTGGATACTTTATATAATGGATATTCTCAGTAATAAATAAGGTACTAGTGGTAACATGGTCTGATGCGTCACTCACTCAATAGACTGAATATTATGGTGATGATAATGTAGAAGCTAGAAACTTGTCCAGATACATTCAGAGGAGGGTTTTTCCACATGTAACTTATCCTGGTTGATTAGAGTAAAATTAATATAAAAATAATATTAAATGTGGATCTTAAAAATTCTCTAACCTTTACTCGATTCTCTGCTGGAAATGGCAATCTAAGTCAGATAAGGTTCAGTTTAATCATTATTCACTATTCTTTCCTAAATGCTGGTATCTAAATTGTAAGGCCTAGGAATCAACATTAATGCTAGTTTAATATGTATTTAATTGCATATTTTTGGTTATATTATGCCTTCAGCTAGACAGTGTTCATTGGGTGTCCGAGATACACAGATATATACACACAGTAGAAATATTGATAAGAAAGTTAGGATTTAGTGAAAATGTACCCAAATTTTCGTGAAGGTAGTGTGATAAACTATTTAGAAATATAGCCACAACACGTCCGGACCAGAATACAAGGTTTGAACTCACTGTCTCCGACAAACCAGTTTGAGCTACATTGATAATTTAGTTTACCTTCTCGTGCAGGTTTCATCTAACCGATAGCATATCTAGAATTTCGATCGACCACCTTCCACTCTTAAACCTATAATTCTCTTACTATCTTTATTAATACATATATATGCTACATTAGTTTTAAATGAATTTCAAGTCAAGAGTAATAATAAATTCTAAGGTGTTACAGTTAAATAAAAATAGATAGTGCCTCAATAATTACATTAGTTTAACTTGTAGTATAGTTTAGTAATGTGGTGAACAGTCCTTGAATATTTGTCGAGAGTATCGCAAAATTTTACCATAAACATTTTCTCTACATTATATAACAATTTGTAAGTAGATCTGTCGGGAAAACAAACCAATTTCAAGATGAGCTGGGAAAATAAAATTTGGCAGAAACTTAGATGGATTGTCCAATATTACTACAAAAATATAAGATTGGGAAATTTTAAAATGGGGCTCTAGAAAATGAAAACCTATAAAATAGAATACACTTTTTAAATGAGGTGTAAACTTAAAATTTGGCAGACAGGTAAAGAGACAACTTAAGATAAGCAAATAAATATAAAGAATTACAACTTTTAAGGGTGAATTGGATAAACGGGGGTTTGGATTCAAAATTTAAAAAATAATAGTACACAATTATTTCCCAATGTGCTAGAAAATTGAAATTTAACAGACAGGTGAAAATACCACTCCATTTAAAACAAAAATCTGAAATTGTTAAATTCTAATTTCGACTTTGATAAACATAGTGGGGGAAGGCGACTAAGAGAGGAAAACAGGAAGGTATAAGGACCATTCCAAATAACCATAAAGGATTGAAGATTTTAAATGTAAAAAAGGGAAGAAGGGTGGGGAAGGGATGATAAGTGTATATATATTAGGCAAGGCAGAAAACTGAAATTTTCCAGGACTGTAGAGGGCTTTTTCCAATAATAAAAAATTTGTCATGTATCTTAATTTTAGATTTTTTAGATTTTTGATCCTATTTTCTCAATGAAATAACATTTTCAATGTGCTAATGCCTTGAAAATTAGTTTTTTACTATACTCAAAATACTCAATTAAATATGGTAGGAATAAAAAACGTAAATAAGCAACAAAAATACACATGCATTAATGCATTAGTTATAAGAAGATTAGTAAAAAGTAAACAACACAAAGGCACTTATAAATAAATAGAAATTAATAACAGTTTCATAACCAAAGGAGAGTTAAAAAAAGATAGATAATTATTACGACGTTTCGAGAATTTCAATATTTTCTGGTCCCCAGTTTAAATTTTGTTTTTGTTTATGATTATTTCTTAAATGGTTTGCAGTTTTTTTAAATTAGGTTGAATAGTTGTTTTACTGCCAAGATAATATTAGCATTGAAAATAAAGTCAAACATAAACTCGCCACTGGTGCTAGATATTAGTAATCTACTTTCATAAACATATTAATCTACATTGTAAGGGAAAGTATCGGAATATCGTCCCCTCTCCTAATTTCTTCCCCCATCATTCTTGGTCTGTTAAGTGCTGCAGTCTACCGGTAGCTTGTGGAAGTTGTACCGAGAGCTAAAACAACCATATTGTGTGATAATAGTGCAGTCGCAAGACGCAAAAGTGTGACGATGTATTAGTTTTTTGAAATAACAGTATCAGAGTTTTTGATAACATTAATTTGATCAACAGCCAACCAGGCTGTGATATGTTTTCTGCTTTCTTATTCACATTATAGCGTGGGGAACATGGGTCGTCTTTGTTTATCCAATAGCTAAGTATCTTTATTTATTCTAACAGTAAGGCCACCATATTGAGATGTGTTTCGATGCATATTATTGTCCCCTAGATAGTTCCTACCAGGGGACGATATCAAGACCCCAATTAAATTACAACATTTTTAATATTCCTTTCCCTTTATATTGCAGATGTCTTCACCAAATATTAAGACACGTAAAACCTGGGATGCAGGCAACATGCGTGCCACTATTGCAGCAGTTAGAAAGAAAGAGTCAAAATTTTATATACACTCAAAGATTATGTGAACAGTAAAGAATAAAGTATTGAAGAAATTGTTAAAGGTAGTTTGTGCAGGAACTCTGTTATTCATATATGAGCTTGAAGATGAGTTGGTGAAATAATGTTTAATTATGGAGAAACATTTATTTTGCTTAACGACAAGGGACATAGGGTGCATGGCATTCCAACTAGCCATGAAAAACAAACTGTCACACACATTTTCTAACGAAAAAGAGGAAGCAGTAAAGAAATGGCTTTCACGATTCCTAAAAGACATTCTTAGTTAACTCTTCGAAAGCCTAAACCAACCAGTTTTTCTAGAGGGAAGGGCTTCACGCTCGAAAAATTATCAAAGTTTTTTTTATGTGTTTGAACCTGAAAGGCAAAAAATTAATTTCTCACTCAATAGGTTATTCAATATTGATGAAACTGGACTCACTGTCGTTCAACACAAAACAAGGAAAGTTGTGTGATTAAAGGGTAATCATTATCATCCGCTGAAATAAGTGTTCTTGTGACAGTGTATGAGTGCCTCTGTAATGCTTGTTCCTCCGTTAATGGTGTTCCCTCGTAAGAATATAAAGATAGATGGAGCTACCCCTGGAACAATTGGTGCCACTCATATGACTGGATGGATACAAGTGGACCGTTTTACCAAGTGGTTCACACATTTCATTGCTACAAACCCTCACTTACAAACACTGTGGTTCTTGTATTAGATGGTAACTACACACATGTTAGAAACCACGACGTTATGGATATGGCTCAAGCTAACGGAGTGGTAATTGTGTGCCCACCACCTCACTGTACACATCGTATGTGGCTTTCATGAATACGTTCAAAACATATCACACGAATAAAATTGAGAATTTGCTTAAAAACAACCCTGGTCAAGAAGTAACAAGCTATCAAATTGCTAACTTAATGGGGAAAGCTTATGTGAAATTAGCTACAGTAGAAATAGCAGTAAATGGATTCCGGAAAACTGGTTTGCACCCCATGAATTGAAATGTTTTCCAAGATCACAACCTCATTTCAGAAGATATACAGTAAAAAGAGAACAACAGTGAACCTCCTTTCACATTACCAGCAGAAATAAATCCCGTTACAAAAATACAAAATAACAAAAGTGCTGATCAGATTTATCGCCAGATTGCTGCAATTCTTGTGTTAAGATCACCCTACAAAAACAAAGTAATGGATGATCGTAATCGAAAAGAAGCCAATGAAAAAAAGAAGCGAGAGATAAGCGAGAAAAGACAATTTGCGTAACAAAATAAATCAGGAAATACGCTACCAAATCCGTCAACTTCTCAGAGAGGTAAGCCAGGAAAGAGGGGAAAGCTGGGACCACAGAAATATTACGATAAACAGAGCACGGTTTCCTCGTCATCATCCTAAGACGAAGATGACCATCTGAGTTTTGTAGAAACGGATGATGAAGACAGTGGAAATGGTGAAGATGCTCAGTGTTTATTGTGTGATAAATGGTTCTCCAATGACAAACATGGTGAGAAATGGGTTCAGTGTACAGAGTGTCATCGGTGGGGTCACACTTTATATTGCAGCTATAACAGCAATAGAAAAACATTTATTTGTGAGATTTGTTTTGATGGATAGATTTATGAATCTAATTTAATATTTACATATCTAAATAAATAGATTATTACTTGATTATGCTAGTTATTTGTGATGCTTCATGACTTTTTGTAGGGGTTGAAAGAGGGGGGCGATATTAAGAGCACTATTATCCTAATATTGTTCTTCGTACCTATTTCTAAAAATGTTAAAAACATGCAGCTAACTTTTTTTTAAATTTAAGTTCAAGAAATTATAAATACGTTGTTATTATAATATAACTGAATAGTTTTAAAAAATGTGTTATTTTGGTACTTTCCCTAATATTGCACATTATAGTTTTTAAACGTTAACCACGCATAAATCTCTCTCTAAGTTATGTTCCTATTACATAACGTGGATCTTGATCACTTTACGCAATATCAACCTAATTAAAATAGTAATCGATGCTTTCATCAAATATAGTTAATCTAAGTAATCCCACATAATACCTTGTCAATGAATTATGAAACTCACCGGCGTGCGCGTGATCAAAAAACCCCTGACATTATTAGGGTTCCTCTGAGCTGGCAAGCACGGTCTAATATGAACCAATAACTGGATTAAATATGGGAGCCGAAAGTGATCCACTACAAAGCTTGTCAACGAAGCACGTTTATTGGCTTTAAACTCCGTCATAGTCTAGGATTATTGGTGATTATTGACGTCGTTTCCCCGTTAATAGTTTGTTACATACCTAAATAATCAGTTGTCTGTGTAATAATGAGGGTTAATTAATTACTTCTTTGTGATGTGAGGGAAGCTGTTACTTCATCCTCCATTGATATGTTTTTCATAGCGAATCCAATAATATTGTAAAAGCGACAGACTGGAGGTATTTGAAAGGCTTGTGTCACAAAATCAATCAGAATCATAGGCGCGGACTCGTAAAAACCATTTGGGGTGCTCTATAAAAAGGGCGGAGAGGGGGTGGTATAGCGTATCCAAATTTTCAACCGCCATATTTAAAAAATGGCCAAAATTAAGGTGAAATTTGATAGTCTCAATGTATGTTTAATCAAATAAAATAAAAATAAAGGTAATAAAAGAAAACAAATATGCACAACACAAAAATAATACATACTACATGAGTACTGCCACTAGCCAGACTATAATGGAAACATGTTTACACATGCCAGGCTGTCTATTCACGAGTGACGAGTGTTATCAACTTAATCACTCTTGCTTACATTGTAAAAACCTTTAAATACTGCCCCTCGTTGAGTACACCAATTGTAAAACATGTAATTTAAACAATAAATATTGGACTAGATGTTGAGATAAATCTGCCCAAGAAATGAGAAAAACTGTGTTTTGCTGTCACAACGACAATTTTATTTGCCCTTAAGTTGTTTTGTAAATAAAATAAACCACCACTTAATGTTGTAAAACACTTCCCTCTCGTCTGCCGTAGAAGAGTAGAATGCCCTGTCGACCAAGCTAGCGTCCTCTCGAGTCGAGCCGTGTGAACCCCGTAATTCACACCCTCGAACCCAGACCACTCCTTGCTTTCTTTCCATCGACCAATAGGGTTAGTTTTAAATTTAGCTCGCATTTAAGAAAACAGACGCGCTTCTCTGCACCTGCTATTATTTTACTGCGCATTACAACACGGAAGTAAAAACCTTGTTTCTGACACGTGCAGTTAAAATAAAAGAAAAAGAAACATGGCCGTAGTATAGAAAAGATGACTTTACTTTATATTAACTGAAAAGAAGAAATATTAATATATTTACTTTAAAATATGATCGCGAATATTAAAAAGACAGGAAAAATCGATATCATTACAACATATCAAATTGCAGCACCTGCCGTTTGCTACGATAGAAAACACTGTTTGCAGCACAGCCCTATATCCTAGCGCCGTAATACTAAGGTTTTAAAAATGCTGAAATATTGGGGGTCTTGAGCACCCCTGAAAATATATTTAAAACACTGTTTGCAGCACAGCCCTATATCCTAGCGCCGTAATACTAAGGTTTTAAAAATGCTGAAATATTGGGGGTCTTGAGCACCCCTGAAAATATATTTGGGGGTGCCTAGTATTCTAAGCACCCCCAAAGTAAGTGCCTATGATCCGAATATACACATCTTTTAAACCTTCACTCACGGAAAGAGGAGCCAACTCCTCCCGATGAAGGAAGCTGACAAAGGGGGCGAGGGGGTTCCCAGTTGTCTCTAAATCACCCACCATGTACGTAAAGTGCGTGGCTACGCTCGAAGTACACAGCCATGATGAGTTAGAGGAAACTCGCAAGTGGTGCTTGTTCCTCAGACAAGTGGGTGTCGAACTCTGACCCGTAAAGTGAGTTTTAGCTTTGAAAAGTCATTGACATGTAATGTGATAGCCTAGTGGCGTGGTGATACTCTCAAAGTCTCACTTGTTGGGAACAGATGGTGAAATATTTTCCTTTACTCTACATTTTAATGTAGGTATACTTTTTTAGGAAACCAAATAACAAATTCTGATTTAAAAACTACCACACCAAAATTTTATACTATAGTAAAAGTGTAGACCTACGAGAATTATAGACGCATACTACTACTATAAAATAGTTTTGAATCATTTTGATAATCAATTAATAATTACTTTTTATATACAAACAATTAATCATACATTGATAATTCTAATATACTTTTACAATAATATAGTATTTACGATGTAGTTTTTTTACCACAGTATGTTGCATAGTTTTTGAAAAAATGCACCTACACTCGCATGTAGAGTATAGGAAAATATTTTATGACCCGGTCTCATTAAACGTCTGTAACTCAAATTATAAATAATCATACTGATAGTATTTATGTCCATGTTACAGTGATGTTGGAATCATTTTCATCATGTTTCATTCCGACACCCTGTGTATTAGTGTTCGTGCAAATAGAGGCGTTGAGGTGTGAAGTGCTTGCCATCACGTACAATTCACGTGAATACGAACGAACCTAGGCGTGATGAGGAATATTACGGGAAGAGTTATAATAATGCTCTCATCCCTACTTCAGGAAGTACTTGTGAGACTAATAGGAAACTCTTAGAGGGAAGGTAGTGAATTTTTATTGGATTGAAATACCTTGCTATCGGTTAGCGAACGTTGGAAAATAAAGTTATTTATCGTATTTTCTTTATAACTCACTTTACAATGGTTACGAAGTTAAGTCGTGGAGTTTTAAGAAGAAAACAATATAGTAAAAAAGCATAGAGCTGGGATAGCATCTTTATATCTACTTTAAAAATAAATATTTATCATAAAATGAAAATGAATCGTGTATATATTAGTTTTAATAAAATAATTTACTTTATAATACTAAAGTCTTAACCATTCTACTACCTGATTATTTTTGTTTCAGTAATTACCTTTGAGGTAAATGGCAACCCCAGCAGAGTATTAGTTAAATAGATGTATTTTATTTATGAGTTTTTATCACTATATGAGATTTTATCTTAAAAGCTGTGTGTTTTTGTGACTTTTAACGTAGTCACTAGATAAAAAAGATATAAAGAATACAACTTATATAACAAAAACGATGTATTTTAAGAATACATGTAACTTGATTTGATAATCGTTAGTATCAATCTTTTCATGCAATTAATGACATTTTTTATTACCTTACCCATTAATACATATTTTTCTAACTGCTAATGTATTCCATATTAAACATTCTACACTGCTTAAATATCTTTTAGTTTCTGTGGTTGTTAAATAAAATAGCAGGATGGCGCTAATGGTTTATCGTATAAATCAACCCAGTTTCATTAGAAATACCTTTTACTATAATTTGTGCTTCAATTCCAATTTGTTTAAGGTGTATATTCAAATAGTTTTTTTTATCGAATGACACATATGAGTGGGACGGACATGAAATATAGTTTCGGTCGCCTATGTGTAGACCATTAGCCACTCTGTTTTCACAGAACGTTACCCAGGGTACACCATAGGAGGTTGTATACACGTCGTATTCGTAATGAGATGATGTGGTAGTAGTTATTATGCAGTTGTGGAGCCGGGTGAGTCTTGACCTAACTTGAGCCTGATTTAACCAAAACCTGGTGACTGTTAGGATCATTCATTTTATGAGTGAAATGTCTATGGTACCAGCTGGGAAATAATCCCTGGACTTCTAGGCTCGTAGACAGGTGCACTGGCAACTATACCACAGGACCCGCTAGGGTAATATGGAAATATATGGAAAATACGGAAAGCAACACCTTATTGTATTTTCTTTGGCTATACAAAACAACTGTACCAACTTTACCATAGAGTCAACTCTTGACTTGATTGTCGAAAATCATAGCGGGTTTGGCTCTTTCTTTATTTTCTGTTTCAACTGAATAATGCATGGTACTCAAAAGCGTCACCACTCTATCAAATTATTTGATAGCCAATATGTTACAATTTTTGATGAGTTATGAAATATTAAAAGATATGAGTTTACTTCCATATCCCTGATAGCTATAGGCGCCAGTGTCAACTCAGAAATATATTCTCTTGTTACACCCTGCAGTGCTATTACTAGACTAAGACTTGAGAAAACTTTGTCAGCAGTAATATTTCCTCAAAATGTCTCCAATCTTTTCACAAGATCTGGAACAATCTATTAGCCTGGTTCATCTCTTTAGGAGTAATAGTTTTGTCTCTCTGAATACTTGAATTGCTATTACACAATATTCTGCTCATCTACTATTTTTTTCTAGGACAACGCCTTACTAACCTTTCAGGTTATGCACTTATGGTACTAATTACGCCAATGGGAGGAATGGGTATGGTGGAATTTAGAGGAAATGTATCCACGATTGCAAGGAGATAAAATGGGAAGCCATATAAGGAAAGCCACCATCAATGTACTCGACAGAGGTTTGAACCCCACTCTCCCCATCACCCCAGCAGGACAGTCCATCACGAGAGTGAAGCCTTGGATCAAGAGTCGGTGAACTGTGGTAGTGAGGATTCTGTAGACATAAATAAAATTATATAAAAAGCGCGTTCCTTGTTACAACCGAATTTTTTCTTCTAGCAAACCCTGCATCTGGCTAATCTAATAGAAGTGTTTAGGCGACGTCATGCCATGATGAACTCAAAACAATTTGGTTGCTAAGGCATTGGCAAGTCCACCATGTTGGCACGACGTCATCAATAAACACGTCTATAGAGAAACGCACCCAACGTGTTGTGGAGGTTAAAGAGAGAAAGAGAGAGCGAGTGTTTGAGGGATAGGGAGCATTTTAGAGAGTATAATAAAGATAATGGGAGAGAAATTATTTGATAGAGAGTGTATGTGAGTATAGAGAGCGTATGTGGTTGATAAAGTGTGAGATAGAGGGTGAGAGAAGATTATATGAGAGTGTGTTATGCAGTATGTGTGTGTGAGGGGAGATAGTGTTAGAGAGTGTGTAATAGAGTGTGTGAAAGTGTGTGTAAGTGTATGAGAACGTGAGAGCTTGAGGGAGAGAGAGTCAGATAGAGAGAAGAATGTGATAATATAGATGTGGTACACAAAACATTACGGTACTTTGAAATAACATTCCTTCAAAATTGATTTTCAACAAGGAAACATAACTGAATTTATGGTTTTTGTTTTAAGAATGTGAAAAGTTAGATGGGGTACGCAAAACATTACTTTTAAATATCATATTCTCACAATTAAGGGTTAAAATAAAAATATAGCTTAACTTATGTATTTGTATTGTGTTACTATGTGCTAAAATCAACATCAAAACTCATTATTTGAATAAAATAAGCATAAAATCCCATTATTTGAAGAAAAAAACCCACCGAGACTCATACTTTGATAGTTAAAATGGCTATTTTTAAACATTATTCAAGGTCATTTTATCGTTTTTGAGCTTAGAATACATACCAAAACATATTCAAACATCATTTTATCGGGCGTGAAACAAAACGTAACAATATTTTCACCAACTCAACAATTTAACCTTTTAATTTTCGTATCATGATCAATATTATTGATCTAAATGCGAGTTAACGATGGCAACATTCCAATAAAAAAAAGTTTTTCCAGTTTAGGCATCTCAATTTAGATGTGCTATGACTAAAGAGAAAACTGTGATGTGTTCGGTCCAACCAATAAAGATTGATCTATTATTTTTTAGCCAAAGAGCTATATTTTATTTAGAAATTTACAGCTATAATACACAAATAACGGTTTCCATGGTGTTTAAACAAAGAATTAAAAACTGAAAACTATCTGTGAAAATCAGGTTTTCGCGAAGAACTACTATTTTCCCCGATATCTTGGACTCCCTAAACGTTAAAATGAGTGGTCATTTTTAAAAATATGTTCAGTCATTTCCTCGTAATTAATCTTACCAGAAATGGGCTTATCAAATTATATATAAGAGACTATGATTTTCTCCCTTTCAAATCAAGAGAGTAATGTTGAAGTTTGTAGGTATATTTTGGGGTACTAGGTGAAAAAGTACCTTGATCCCTATCTTAGATAGTTCAGCTACTAAAGTGAATATATCATTTGCCCTGATTTTATAAAAACATTTATTTAATAAGTTACTTTATGTTAAAGCATATTTATTATATATTTAATAAGGTAATTCATTCCTAGTTCACATAATCATAACTTGTTCCTATATCCTTTAGACATATACATATTATATTAAATTAGACACATATTTAAATGGTAGCTTAGTCATCAGCCATAAAATAAACCCATTACCAACTACACCCACACAACATCTCCAGTTACAGAAGAATAAGGAAGGATAAGAGAATAAAAAGAGAGGTAAAGAAAACTAAAATGCTGTTGAGTAAGCTCATAGAATATGCAATAAGGGGTTTGTTCAAATTAGAATGGGGAAGGGTCCCTTCGTACATTTTTTTACTCCAGCTCTAAAATCAATAAGTACTATCGCTACTTAACTGAAGAAACAAATGAGTCGTTTATTTGTAAAAGCGGCCATTTCCACATACACACAAAAATTTAAAAACTCTTATCGTGAAAAATTAATGTTTCGGGTGTTTTCTACCTTTTGGTGAATAGAGTAGCTCTAATAAACGTCCTTATTCAAATGATATCTCTACACGAAACCTAAATATAATTTTCAGAATTAGCCAACTACATTGAGTGCTAAGTTCCAAAACCAACCATCTTTTTCGAGGTTTAGGTGAATTACAAAACCTTCCAATTGATGGAATACAAAACTTGAGGATCTATAGTTAGAAATGATATAATCATTAGAAAAATTTGTCTTGTATCAGAAAGAAAATAAAGATCCTGATTTATCAGTGAAAGTAAGTTATTTCCAGTGTACTTACAAAGCTGTATTATTTAGGTTTTGGAATGCCGAGGACAGATGCTTGATCCTTTACATTAAATAAACAACAACAAACATTTGGAAATTGATTTGAGTGATAAAATAACTTAATAACACAAAAAAGTATACGGTTTAAATAAACCAGTATTTTATTTTATGCATACAAAAACTGATGGCTTATCGACAATGTCTTTGCATTGTAAAGAAAATGTCAAGTCCTACAGTGGGTGCCAGGTGCATGAATACATTTTAATTGTGGTAAAGGACAATATAAGAACACCATTAACTTCTGCTACAGTCAGTATTTACCATTAGAATAAACCGAGTTGTCTAAATGTTCAGGTGGATTGTTGTATATTGTATATCATATTCTTTGTAATACAGATATCACCAATATTGATATTGTATGACTGACTGGTGGCCGATGGATGTGGTGGCCAAATTCTGCCCTAATCAACCTCAATAAAATTGAAATAATTTGGTGGGGCATTCTTCCCTCTCATCAGACAGATTATTTGCTAAAATCAAGGTAGCTATTCGTTAACATGAAGTAATACGTGATACAAAGGAATATGATAAAATATTTTCCAATCATGCCACTACAATACATATGGGGACCCAGTTTTGAGTGTATGATTGGAAAGCCAAAGCTCAAGGCATTATTAAACCAACAGTACCGTGACTCTTTAAATTTACTTCTTCATAATGAATCTTCCTGGTAAGGAATAAAGTCTACACCGATGTTTCAGTTTCTGTGATCTGCATTACCGGTCATATATTGTTAATTATTAAACAATAACGAAGAAAGGCAAAAATTTTAAAAAAAATACTTTCATTCGCTGTCAATATGGGTGTCAATATTAATGTTATGGATGTTGACAAACTATTGGCAACACATTTTGGTGCTAGTTGGCAGGACTTAAGAGTGGTCAAAGTTTTATAAGAATGTGCTTCAAAATTATACTTAAGATGAGGATCCCTAGTGTGGAACTATTTAATGGGGGATTGGTTAATATTACGAGTATATTACATTTTCTTATATTATTAGTAGCAAAACCAACTGCCTCCATACTGATTGGTTTCGAAAATGGTCATTTCCATTTAGTTTCAAAACCGGCCAATTTCTAAACATAGCCTTAAATGATTCAATGTATTGAAATATGGTTATTTTGATTAATACATAAAACAAGTTTTTAGTAAATTATTGAAATAGTACAATTTAACTAATATTTCCAATTTATAATAAACAGTATTTCTTGATTTCCCAAAAGAGATCTTTGTTGAAGATGACCAATTTTGAACATTCTCAAAGTGAGGCTGGTTTTGGAGGAAATGCTACAACAAGGGATAACCTCTATTATACGCCTAGTCCGCATGAACTTTACTTTAGAGGCCAATTCTTGTTTCCAAGATACAATTTTTACGTTGTTTTTAATATCCTTTCAAATATCTGTATAGTTTCTTTAGATTGCTATTTTTAAATTATCTCTTATCTTATTAGATGAATTCATTATTTTAATTCAATTAATTTTAAGGAAATAATTCTAAATGTATTGTTTTAATTATTTATTTTAACAAAATTAACTCTCGATTTTTATTCTATATAATTTATTGAAATTAAGAAATGGTTAATAAATATGTATCTACAATTATTGTCATTAAATATTTAGTAATTTATAATTTATAACAATTATGTTTGTGTAGGCTTACAAAATATCCTTGATGTTTTCAAATAAATATTACCAATTTTTTCGCTCAAATTAAGGCCTATGCTTTGATTTAATTTTCCCTTTGGTTATGATTCTCTTCAAATTAAGTGTGTGTTTTAAATCATAAAAACAAAAACTGAATTAGAGGATTAAATTTGAGCTAACACATAATGATATAATTTGTATTAGATAACTGCAAGGCTATTTTGTAAGTTTCATATGTACAGTAAATATAAATCTATATATGTATATACAGATTATTTTGTATATATATTTACCTATTTACATACAAATGATTTACTTTATTTCTAAACATATATACATTTAAAAATAATACCATTGTATTTTAAATTTTTTGGATTTTTTTCAATTTTCACATTTATATTTGTTTTTATTTGACATAAAAATAAGATTGTAGCATAATTTTGTGAAATTTATTGATTAACTATCAAGAATTATAGTAATTAGAATTATTTAGATGGAACTTAAATTGTACGAACCAGCAATTAATAATATTAATATTTAGCACCATGTCTTACTACCCGTTCGTGTTATACGCTAACCAGTAATTGTCTAAAAAAAAGGCTGTAACAATAAATTGTGCCAACACTTTCACAAAGCAGACTCACAGATCATGTAGCCACGTGAACTTACTTATCAATTACTTTTTTGTTGAGGATTGATTACTATGATGACTCGAAAGGTGAATACGGGCAAAGGCATCAATTTTATATTGTCTGGGTCATGCTGATGAAAGGTTTGAGGCTAGAATCATAGAATGTTTTAAGGAGTCTATGTACTAAAATAATTTCTCATTTTTTCTTTACGCAAATATGGGTACATATTTTCCTCTACATTTTACTTTCCTTGAACGAAAATTATGAGTATAAATCTGTGTGTAATCTGAATATAAATTAAAACACGTTTTATGGTTATATATTGTGCCTTTTATAGCCAGTAAAGCTAAAAGTTTTAATAAAACTTGGTTTAATTTAAAAACCATTTGTAAAATAAAATGAATTTTTTTAGTGTAAATTCTCAAAAAATCTCCTTTTCAAGGCATATTTTCGAAGATATAATTGTGTATTGAATAAAGTGTTCTATTCTATTAACATCAATAACACACAAACTCTCAACAAAATATATTTTATATTTCAAGAAACTTAACTTCAATTTTTTTTGGTAGACTGTTTTAAAGTGCTGTATTTTAAAAGCAGAAGAGTTAAACATCTTTGTGATTAATTGGTGTGCTATTATTCGACTCAAGACGTTTACGCCTGATTTATGAAATAAAACACCTAGCATCGTATTTGTTTATGTTTTAAATAAACCTATATATTTTCCTAACCAACATAATTACAAAGAGAGGTAACACATAAAATATGTATTCACCTCTGACAAGACGTGTATTAATCACAACTTGTGAATGTGAGGAGTGTCAGGCCACCACTATGGTTCGGATTCCACGTTAAACTGTATGTCCTCCATTTCATCTCACAATCACCCTACTATTACACATTAGTGTAAGTGCGTATAGCCCGAATGGGTAGTAATATGTGGTGCTAATAGTAATAATATATAAAATATGAAAATAATAATACCTCCATTCATTTTTAATCTTGCCTTTCCTTAAAAGTTAATTTCATATAAAACACGATACAAAAAATAAGCATAGAAAGGCAATATCTTATTTTAATAAACACGTATGAATGTCAAAATTTCTCATAATATGTATATGTAACATATGCTTTTCCCGCAAGTCTCATTTGACTCGCTTACCCGGAATATGAATTCAAACCTTTGTGTCTCTCGAGCAATATCATGAATGTATTTTATCTTGAAAACACTTTGTAATATTCCTTTCTTTGTCTCTGCCGTCTTCGTGTCGCCTCGCTGGTTTCCCTTAATACATTATCCTTAGTGCGATTGTCCTTTCTGCATTCTTCATAACGTTTACCTCGAAATTGATATTGAAACAAACATTTGTCTATCTAGGAAATATATTTTCCAACACAATTCAATAATAACTAGTGAGTCTTTGCAGCGATGGCTGCAGATTATTGAACTGAGATGTACTTTAAACTTTTTATTGGAAAAGGATTTATATATTAAGCTCTTACTCACTTTTTAGTTAAATGTTTACTCGTCAAAGGCTATCAACTTTACGTAGATATTTAGTTCTCAGTGTGTAATTTGAATAAAAATGTAGGCATATTCCCCCTCTTCATGCCCCGATGATAACTTCAAAATTACCCCTTTCCCAGATCTCTATAATCCTTGCACCAAACCACTCAAGTAACGATTGAGTTAATGTTATTTTTAAACAAATATACATATTTCATTTACCTATATACAGCTATATACAAATCATGGTTTCCAGGGTGATGTTAGTAAATAATGATTGTAGAGATGAAGCACTGCCCACACAGAAGACAGATATGAAAAATTCGTTAAGAAAACTGGGTTTTAGTTTTGGGCCATTATTTTTACCGGCATCCTGACTCTCAAATCTTTAAAATGAGTGATCGTTTGTCAAAGTCTGTTCATTCAATTCCTTGTAATTTCTATTACTGGAAACGGGCTTATCAAATAATATATATTAAGATATATTATGATAGAAAGAGTTTAAAATATTATAGGGAAAATGAGAGTGTAAGTGTTTGAGTATTGGATTATATAAGTGTGTGGGTAAGTGTGACAATAAGAGTGTGAGTGTGAGAATGTGAGTGAAGGAGACAGAGAATGAGCAATTGAGAATGATCGAGTGGGTGTAAGCGAGTGATGGTAAGAGTATGTGGGTGTGTTAGAGATAGAAATACTGGAAGAAGAGAAAAATAAATTATATGTAGGAGGAGATAGAGTATGTGGAAAGAGAAAATGTTTTATAAAGTGTATGTGAGAGAGAGAGAGTGCACGGATGTGTATTTGTGTGTGTGTGTGTTAAAGAAAGAGTTTAAAATTATGGGAAAATATTGTGTGGAAGAGCGTTTGTGAGAGAAAGATAGATAGGGTGAGACTAGCTTAGAGAAAGAAAATAAGATTGAAAGAGATTTAGAGAAATAGTTTAAAAAAATTAAGAGTTCGAGTTTGAGAGTGAGTAGTTTTGAGAGAGTGTGTGTGTATTTGCGTAGGGTGAGTTTGAGATAGAGAATGAGCTAGATAGAGTGAGATTGAGATAGAAAGTTTGAGATAGAGGGAGTTTGAGAGAGAACGCGTTTGTGAAAGAGCGTTTAAGAGATATAATGTTTGAAAGAGAGCATTTGAGAGAGAGTTTAAGAGAGAGAGAGTATAATAAAGATAATGTGAGATAAATTGTATTATAAAGAGTGTATGTGAGGGTATAGATTGTGAGAGAGTCTGATAGAAGGAGCTAATGCGAAAATAGAGATGTGGTACTCAAACATTACGGTACTTTGAAATATTATTCCCTCAAAATTATGGATCAACATGAAAAACAAACTGAGATTACTATATTTGCCAGAAGGTGAAAATATAGATGAAGTACAAGAAACATTACTTTTAAATTTAATATCCTCAAAACTTACCCGTAAAATTAAAACGTAGCCTTACTCATGTATTTGTATTGTGCTACGATTTGCCAAGATTAACATCATAACTCATTATTTGAGAAAAACAATTAATACTTAGATAGTTATAAATGGCTATTTATAAATTTTATTCTTATTATCGTTTTTTGAGTTTATAGTACATACCTAAACATATCTAAACATCACTTTATCATGCGCGAAACAAAACATAGACAATATTTTCACGAATTTAACAACTTAACCTTTAATTTTCAAACTATGCTCATTATTATCGATTTAAATGAGAATTAACGATAACAAATAACAACCTTAAATAAAAAATAATTTTTTCTCCGGTTTAGGAATCTCTATTTAGATGTGCTATTACCAGCATCTTAAGAGAATTATTCATCCAAAGAATAAACTGTGATGTGTTCGGATAAACAAATAAAGATTGAGCTATTATTTTTTAACCAAAGAAGTATATTTTATTTAGAGATTTCCAACCATGCAATAACGGTTGCCATGGTGACTAAACAAATAATGAAAGACTGAAAATTATCTGTGAAAGCCGGATTTTCGTGGGAAACTACTACTTTTCCCCACATCCTGGACTCCTAACCGTTAAAGTGAGTGGTCGTTTGTCAACATCTGTTCAGTCATTTCCTCGTAAGTTCTATTACTGGAAACGGGCTTATCAAATTATATAAAAGATTAGTACCTTCTAATAGGACAGTTATTCTATGGTTTGGAATATATCTAACCTAATGCAGCAAAATTATTACCACCCCTACTTAAAATAAATTTAAGATATATGAATACTTTTCAAAATTAGTTGAATTGCACAAATACATTCAATAGGAGTTTGTATTTATTATTATTATTATGTGTTCTTTATTACAGTCAGTGAACTTAGACCATAATTATGCCCTATCCTCTGCCTCCTCTTTCAGCTCTCAGTAATGTCTTTTCCCCTTTAAGTTTTCCTATGTTTGGATCCTCCTTCCTAAGCTCCTCCTTTCCTCAACCTTGCCTTCTATGACGTCGTGCAGGAGCTATCGTGATATTTAATATGGGTCACCTTTGACACTAGACCCGTCACGCTTAGGTCAGCTATGATATATAAAAACAGATAGAAGAATTATGTGTGTGTGTTGAGGCAAATGGGGAGCAAGTGATGAGTGTGTGATGAGGTATCACGAGATCCTCTGGCAGTTATTTCAGACCAAGCTTTAGGTTCTAGGTTTTTAAATGCATTTTATACACTAATTATTGTGGGTTGGAACGGTGAATCTTACTCACAAGACTCAGAAGGAATTCAAATACCTACCCTGACGTCATCAACTATCCAAACTACATGAACCTGACACCTATTTTGCGTGCTCACCAATGTGTGTTTCACAATTGATATTGACTAGCCTATTTATATGGTAAGATGATCTATGGTATCATTATCTCAATATACTTGGTTTCCGATGGTTGGAATATTATTGTTCGATTAACTGTCAGGTATATAAAAATTATTTTTTTAATGGTTTTTCAATCTTCATCTAGTCGAGTGAGGTTGAACCTATCCTAAATTCCACTTTACTCATCCCTCAGACACTAATGTATTTAAAAGATGTCTAGCTTAAACGGGTAGTATGACATGGTGTTAGAAAAATGTATAAACTTGTGACACACATTAAAAAAAAGTAAATACTTTTTAAATTTCTAAAATGAACGTGAAATAACTTATCTTCGATAGCCGGTTGATTTAGGTCAGTGGTAAAGATTTCACTTACGCTTATAACCTGAAGAGATAAGCTAACATTATACCGGAAGAAGGCACCGGCAGACCGAACGTTCACTTGAGTTAGGAAACACACATATGCTCACGTTCGGCACTGAACAAGTGTGGTTACGCTAGATCCATGGTTCTCAAACTGTGGTACGCGTGCCCCCAGGGTTACGTGCATGACTTTCATGGGGTATACGAGGAACTCTTAAGGGAAAATTGGCAAAATCTAAAGATAAAACGTGACGGAGAACCAAACGGGGCGGAGGATTTTTGATTATACCTGACATTTTACCTGCCATTTGAGGAAATTTCACTGTGGGGGTGAGAAAGACTTTTAGTCGTGACCAAGGGGAACAATATAAAAATGTTTGAGAACCACTGCACTAGATATAACAAAGTAAGGCCAACACTTAATCGGATGCCGTTCGTTATTGATCCGTGAGGTCACACGATGAATTTGATTAGCTTATGCTAGTGTTGATAAAGGAGTTTGGAACATGGCTAAAAGGAGTAGGTAAGAGAACGAAGAAGATGAATTAGTGTTGTGGGGGGGTTGCGCTGGCCATGTTGAATGATAGGAGGGGGATGAGAATCCATCAAATCTGGGTGAAGGACTTTTAAGGGATGTGTCAAACACAAACAAATATTGGCAATAAACAACCAGATATCTTATTTTTCTTTATAATATGAAATAAAAATGCAATATTTGTAATAATATATAGTAATATTAATATTTTATCTTCGTGTATTTATTAAATAAACTGTCAACATTTGTTATACCATAGTTTACTTTTATAAATATTCTAGAAATATTATAACATTCATTTAAATTAAATCTTCGATAAAAAAATAGTACAAGTTAATTAAGCCAATTACAGCCATGACTGTATACCTTTTTTTTATTAGGTCTATTTTTATGTGAACTCAAAACTTATTGATTTTTTAAATTAGGGTTTCAAGGGAGCTGGCCTGATGAAACGTGTATTATTTTTGCTTGTTAGGTTGGCTCTCTTGCCTAACAGGGTAGAAAAATGATGCCAATTGGTTTCTGTCGGCTCCTTTACGCATGCTTCGGTACACAATTTTAATGACGTTCTTACTAGTCTATAACGACATCAAAAATATCCTGAATGTTTATTGAGCGCGATCGTATAGATTGAGACATATGTGTCACTTTCATAAAAAAAAAAGCTTTGTAAAATTACAAAGAGAAAATGGGTTTGTTTGATTACATATTCAAAATATATAGAGTAATACAACTGCCATAAAAAAAATTCTTAAACCAGAGATAAGCTTAAAAATATTGAATTATAATATGAATCTTGTTGGGAATTAGTATTCGATCCAAAATTCCCAATTTTAGTATTTGAAAAATTTGTATTTTATTCGAAATTTCAAATTCAAATAGATCCTGGATTTTGATTCTATAGAATTACATTCCAAATCTGAATCAAAAGTAACACCTTTGAATAATCAAACATTTGAATTAAGTTAGCACATACATCCTATATTTTACTTCACTATATTGACTTGATAATTTCATAGTCGTTATTTGGAAACAATTTACTTTACTTTTTTTTGACTCAATAAAATAAAAATAAGCTGTATATATTTTTTAAATTTGATTCAATAAAAAAGAATATAATATATGATTAAGCACAATATTTGGATTTGAAAACATTCAACTAAAAAATATTCATTTCTTACTCGATTCAAGACCTTTAATAATAATATATTCGATTCGAAACTTCTTAAGTTAATAACAAAATATTCTATTAGAAACACTTTCATTATGAAATATACGATTCTATACATTTCCCATATAAAATATTCTAAACCAAACCTTTTGATTTGATGAAGTTTGACTTAAGACATTCTAAATATAAAATATTTTATTCTAAACACTTTTATTATGAGATATTCTATTCTAAACATTCTGATAGTGAAATATTGGATTCGAAACCTTTTAAATATATATTATTCTATTAGAAACATTTTCATTGTAAAAAAAAAAGATTGAAACATATTATTTGTAAAATATCTTACTCTAAACATTTTAGCTATAAAATATTTAATCAGAAATATTTTAATTATAATTTATTTGATTCGAAACATTTTATCTATATTATTCCTTTCGGTTTTGATTAGAATTAGTAAGTAAAGTTTCGGATTCGATTTGAATTTGGAGCTACTGGATCCGCAAATTTATTTAGTAATTTTTTCATAACTAATGACAGGGAAATATTTGTTTTAGTATATAAAATAAAGTACGAATAGGTTGAAGATAAGTAAATACATAATAATTATAAATACTCTTTGTTTTTGATATTAATCTTGAACACGATCTTTTTCAGAGGTTTTTCTTTATTATTATTTTTTTTCAAAACTTCAAAATTTCTAAACTGAAACACAATAATAAAAATATATTATTTTATGGCTGTGTGATTAAATGGAAGGATACTATTTAAAGGATGACTAATTATAATGAATTAATATTTGCACTAGTAATTTATAACTAAAAAACATTTAGTGTAGGATATATAAATAGGTAATACGATATAGTAAGGGTGTGGGAATTTAATATTGTGGAAAACACAATATTTGATATCCATATAAGTTTAATGAGATGTGGCTTTATACCATAGGTGTTCTTGAATTTAAACGCAGACAATGATTTATAAAACCTTTTATTACCTTTTATATATTCTTGCAAAATGTAAAATTGTCTCACTCTTTATTTTAATTATCTATTATTCTCAAAATGTGTAGGATGTCTACATTTGGGGAAGCTATGATATAATGTTCTTATTTTCTTTGGTCAGTAATAGCGTTGAATGTATAGTATATATACATTCAACGGTAATAGGGAAGAACAATATTAGTTTGTTTTTAGAAAATTCAACTGTTGGGAAGAAACCAAGCAAACACATCACTACTCAACATTATTATTAATTCTCTATTAATTTAAATTCTAAATCTTTTTTTCAAGTTAAAAACATTGCTTTAAACGATTTAACCACCCGAATAAAATCTTATAGGCAGTAAAAAAATATTTTAGATGGGAAGTATTTATAGGGGGATGGAAGGGAGGAAAATCCTTGGAAGTGGAAAACATTCAGATGATCCCGTATTTGCTGAACCCAAAATGTTGGAATATGAAGTGAGTCAGATGGTTTTGTTCCCAGAAACTTGAAGCCCACCCCACACTTTGGAGTAGGCACTCTCTTCCCTGGAAGTGATGTCTATATTTTTATCCTCCCCCTCCGTCCCCACTCTGAAATCCCCCTCCCCCGTAGAATTTGCCACCCACCTACTACCCCTCTGGCGCCGAGCCGCATGCTTTGCATTCAGTTTACTTAACCTGCGCTGTCTCCCACGATATTCCGCTAAGCGGATGGGGAAAGTGCGTATGGCTCGTAGATTTTCTTGATGATTATGTCATCATGTTCGATGCAGTTCTCTCTTCTACTCCTCACCTTCCATCCATATCGAGTTTGTTTCATGAGACTTCATATTCATGGTATTCTTAACACAATTTTCTGCCTGGACAACTTTTCCTGAAGCCTGTTAAGGTATTTGTAATTGCGTAGTTGTACTTGGATAGGGAATAAGTTGTCAGTTTATAGAGCTCCTTTGTTGTTAAAAGAGAATCTACGTTATTAACATGTAGCAATATATAAATGTGTCTTTAAAAAGTTGTTCAACCGTAATATTCTTATCCTGCCATATATTTAAAAAAAATACTTAGGACATTTCTCCTCTAAGCAGCCATTTAATTAATTAAAATGTTGTGCGTATAGCCCGAACGGTTAGTAAGACGTGGTGCTAATAATAATAATTGCAATATTTATTGAAATTAATTTAAATTAAATGTCAGCTCCATAGGTTCGCATATAAAAATGAAGAGTTGGTTTGCTCGTTTCCTCGTTATTTTGGTTAAGAATCTTTAGTTAAGTACTGGAACAAGTTTCACTTTCCATAACATCACTTATCAGCTCTTCGGTGTATAGATTTTAAGATTTCCCTAATTAATGCAATTGTAGCTTCTGCAAGAAGATGGCATGGTTGAAATATTAATACTGCAGTCAAATATTAATTTACAAACTATTTTCACTTTTTATTTCTAATTTACTGCCAAACTACAAATCTAGTTTGAGAGAAATAATAAATTAATGAAGGTTACATGATCTTAGATTATTGTGTGTGATTAAGTGAAATTATGAACCACCATAAGAAACAATATAATAGGAACGGGTACTATTTTGGAATTGACTTTTACTGATTCAAATATCTAAAAAATAGAACTGTTTTGAAAATATAAGTATTGGGGAAATCTATCAGACTTTATAAACTGAATAATTATACCCGTACATAACTTCTAAAATAAAATAATTCCAAAACCAACACACAACCTAGTCACATGATTATTAACTGAGCAATGTGGAAGGGTAAAACCCAATTTCCCCAATAATAACTTTTTCTCCATTTCGGGAATCAAACCCCAAATTATTGTCTTATTGGGGAAGCACTTAGAATAGGTATCAGTCTGAAATATTATTTTTCACTAAATTTGGTAAGTCTTAGATCAACACCCATAAATTTAGATAATTTGAGAAAATCCTTTGATTAACTAAAAATTCTTATTCGCTCCAAGTTTTTCTAAATTCATACAATTATGAAAATTATGTTACATTGAAAGCTAAATATCTAAAAAAAAATGTGTAACACGATTAATTTTTTGCTCTCAACTTGTGTGGGCCTAGTATATTATCGGAAGTTAGAAAATGTTTAATGTATTAACCAATTATTCAGAATGTTATGCTTAAGATTTTGAAATAACTTACTACAAATTAATAAGTCTTTAGCAGATTTCAAAAAAATATTTAAATAGGGAGCTCAAAAATATCTACTATTATCCTTAATAAAGGTATGTGATTATTCCTAAATAGATTATTAATACATGAAGCCTGTAACTTAAAGGCCAAGAATATGTACAACATTATCATTAGTGTTTCAAATTAAAGTGCGAGAAATAAAAACAATGCTTTCTTTGATTAATTTATATATGTCTAGATAAATAAATATATTATATTTAGCTTTCTGATAAACATAAAAAACATTCTAGTAATGGAAATGGAAATAACATAAAACAGTTAAGTCCACACAAAGTAAAAGGCATGATGATTTTGTTAGTGGATGGTCAGGGATTGCTTTGATATGCTAGAAGGATTTTTAAATATCCTAATTGACCTTTCTATTGAATACATTTTTTTAATATAAATGTTTTGAGACAAACAAAACCTACTTTAATCCTAATTAAATGTGTATAATCCTTAATAAATAAACTACCTAACCTTATCTTTTAATCATAGCCTACTTAGAATGTAATAAATATAAGTGTTTATTAAAATATAGTTTAGTTACTAGTTCTACCAATCTCTTACTTTGCATGATTATTTATGGCAATGTAATTTTATGCTGTCACTTTTAGCAAGTTGTGTAAATTTTAACGAATGTGAGAAAACATAATATTATTGTCTTTCTTTCAACGTTGAATAAGCTACTATATAATCTAATCTTTTTTGAAAGGGGTTTTGATGCAAATATGTCTATACACGTATTTCAGCAGACAAACGAAAGTTAAATGGCTTTAGAATCGGCCCTTGGAAACCATTTTGTTCCATATCTTCACCTTAACATTCCCTTTGAATCATCCCTTTGTTCAAAACCCCTTTGTTCTTTCACTATCGTGCCGAACGTAGCATTGACAATTTTGAGATAACGAAACAACAGCACTAAATAAAAATAAAAAAAAGTTATATAGTATAAGACCCCCGATTGTCAATTATGAACCTAATACACTTTGCATAGTTATGGCTGTCTATTTGCATACATTTGGTGAAGCAAGCTATCGAGTTAGTAATTAGGTGAGAGCCAATACACTGCGTCACGTCACAAGGGAACGGAATTGAAAGGGGGGAGGGGGGGCAATCGTTCCCATGTGGATGAGGCTCCAGACGATTGGGAAGATTAGGTAATAGGGCTTAGGCATTCGGCACGCCCAATTTTATTGTGTAAAAAAACCCAACCTCATTTGATGAGCTGGCAGTGTCGGTAAGGGGTAGACAGTTCATAAACAACTAGAGGGAATCAGGGGTGGATATTAGGTGGTTATGTTTCTAGTCAATTTTGAGAAATGATCCTCTATGAACCATTAAATGCTTGGTTAAATATGACTTATGTTCAAAGGCCTACTCTTTAAAAGTCGGTGGTTAAATGCCCCAAATTAACAAATATTCAATTATTTATTTATTTAAGTTTTTTTTGTTAAACTTAATGTTATTTAAATAAATTGGATATACCAATATTTTCTCTCTCTCTCTCTCTCTGTTTTCCAGGGGTGCGGCAACATGTAGGTATTATATTGGCATCGGTAACTATTCAATTGGATATCTAAAATGAAATAAGACTGCATCTAGTTCAATTCCATAGAGCCCTTCTAAATGTTTTACCTCAGATCCTCCAATCTACTCTTAATATCATTAAATGTTTTTGAGAACCGAAAGTGTAGGGTTCTGCCATTATTGCAATTCCAAACCGTCAAAGACCCTTTTCATCCAATAGTCCTCCAGTCTTTAAAGTATCTGTGACAAACGAGGAAACTTGAAAAGACAATTGATCAAGGATCAAAATTTACAGACATAATTGGATATTTGAATGTTTTTAAGAGATGAAGCTAATTACTTGCATTGAGATTAACTTAAACCTTGTGAAGGAATGGG
>CABFOW010001612.1:10014-55566 GCA_902141385.1 Timema californicum
AGGGTGTAATGAGGTGGACTGGATAGAACTAGCTAAACATAGGGATAGGTGCAATGAGGGGGACTGGATAGAACTAGCTAAACATAGGGATAGGGTGCAATGAGGGGGACTGGATAGAACTAGCTCAACATAGGGATAAGGTGTAATGAGGTGGACTGGATAGAACTAGCTCAACATAGGGATAGGGTGCAATGAGGGGGACTGGATAGAACTAGCTCAAGGTAGAGATAGATCGCATAATTTTGTAAGTCCGTCAGGCCCTAATGACTTCAATGTGTCGATGGGCCTTAAAACCTTAATAATAATTAATAATAATGTAAGTCCGTCAATGAACTTCCTAATGCCATACAGTAAGTAAGTAAGCTCGTAAGTAGCCTATATATAAAATACTTTCAAGTAATACCTTCATGTGAAAAAATAATCTTAATTGCTCATAATCAATAATATAAAAAATAGTTCAATATGAATTTTTTTTTCCATAAGAGTTTGATGAGGGTCTATTTTAAGGAATAAATATAAGATGCGTTGACAAAAAAAAAAAGTTTATTGGTGAAACGATGGATGATTTTCGGACTTTTGATATGTTTATAAGTTGATCGGGGCTCAAAAATATTGCCGACCCCTTCTTAATAGTGTTACCTCAATGTATTTATATATTTCTCGACTAAAACATGTATTTTATTCGTCTTTCTGACACGTGATTTGTCGTCCAATCGTACTTGTTGTTGATGCGAGCGGTTACTGTTCCAGTCCCCTCCGAGGTGATGTCCTCCCACTTCCAGGTCACAACTCCCGGCGTAACGTCTCAACCCTCGTCCCCGGCGAGGGCCCCCAGAGTCTACGCTAGCGTGGCCGAGATGAAGAGAAGCAAGGGGAAGGTAACTTTTATATCTATTTTCAATGACCCGATATAAGAAAATAAAATAAGAGACAATATTATGGAATAGAACCTGCATGTGCCTCTAGAGTGAATCACGTTGAAGAAATAGCTCCACACAAGAATAATTGAAGGACCATTAGTATGCACCAAACCTTTTTCGGCCATTTATCCTTATTTATCGCCGCGTATCGCTACCCTTTAGGGGTTTTATACATATGTACTAATTATTATTAGCACCGCGTCTTACTACCCGTTCGGGTTATACGCACTTACGCTAATGTGTAATGGTAGGGTGACTGTGAGAAAAAATGAAGGACCTACAGTTTAACGTGGGATCCGAACCACGGCAGAGGCCTGGCATTCCCCACATTCACAAGATGTCTTGTCAGAGGTGAAGGAAGGGTTTGGTAATCAGATAAATCTTTGCCGGGACCGAGGATTGAACCCTGGCCGCCAGCATAGAAGTTTGACACTTTACCCCTATACCGCCAGGTCACCCTATGTACTAATTACTCGAATGTGTTAGGGGAGAGGAAATTTTAATTTAGAGGAAGTGTACCCGCATTTACATGTAGGGCAGAGGGATAATGGAAAAAATCATTTAGGGAAAACCAGCCTCAATACGCTTGACTGGGATTCAAACCCCCATATCACCGTAATCGGTAGTATAGTCTACAGATAGATTGATGATTTTTAGACCATTCGACCACTGAACCAGGTTTAAAAATAATTTAAAAACTTGCGCCCACTAAGTTATTTAATTTCATTTATTTCTGGTATTTATCGTGCACTTTCTGGACTGAATAATTAATTCAGAACAAGACTTTTAAACCAACTTAAATCTAAAACAGACACAACACCCAGACCCCTAGCCGCTATTTCATCACTGTGAAAGGAGAAACCATCATTTCACAAACGATACATTTTCCTTCGATGCCGGGAATCAAACCCAGAACTCTTATCTTAGTAGGCAGACACACTACCGACCGGACTAATGTGTCGGACACCTCCTAAACGATTCCGAAGGAAGTTTGATGCTATGTATTTGCATTATTTACAATTAAAATTTATCAAACTTTTTTTTATGTGGAAACTATTCAACACGAGAATAACATCGTTTGTGAACACACAAATAGCACGAGTGAGTAAGTGAGTGAGTGAGTGCTAATCCCCCACGATGTGTTCCTCAGGCCAACAGTCGTGTGAGGTTCGTCAACAGCGGGTCGGACCTGCACAGGAACTTCCACAGCACCCCCGACCTGGCGCAGAGCGGGGTACACGTCACTACCATGGACTATAGGGTGCCCAAGGGACACCGGAGCCAGGAGGATGTGGCCGCTCTCATACTCATGAGCGGGGGTGTCGTGGTTGGCAGACCCCCCTTGCCGCCCCCCACCCACCCCCCTCCTCCGCCGCCCACCATGGGGCAAGTGGTGAGTACCGGTTCTAGGCTCGCTCACACCTTGCAGGAAGAACGGTGTGTGGTGGTTACTAAAGTCACTAAAATAATTTGAATATATACCGGTATTCAGTCATCAAGTCATGTTATCCTCAGCTGTCATATATGATAGATATTATCATCCATACAATGAGAAGATGAGGCCTTATCTGCTCGCGGTCACGGTTGATTTTCTCCTCCGACAACTTCCTTGAAAACCGTTGTAATTGAACAATTCTGTCCCCACTGCAGGTGAAGGTGGACATCTCCCGGACTACCGCCAAACCCGCGGGCAACGCCGGGTCCGAGTACGCCAACACGGGTACCGGCAGTAAGGCGGACCCCAATGCTGGCGGGGACTCGAGTGACGGAGGGGTCATGTCCAGCTTCAGGCCTGCCAACAGCGCTAAGCTCTACGCCTCTCCTGAAGATGTCAAGACCGTCGGTTACCGGTCGCGGAGCCTGCCCGCGCATTCCTCTAGGCCTCAGGTGTGCTCACGCTTGCATGCACCAATAGGATAAATCAAATAATCTATTTCTAAAATGACAAGTTTTAATATATTTCAATCAACATTATTGGTCGAAAGTGAGCTACCTCTAAAAATCAGGGTTTAGCTAGCTACAGATACAAATAATTATAAATTACAAAATTGTAGGGAATCACAGTTTTTGTTCATAACTTAAACAGCTAAGAGTATAAATGTAGGGGGCGCGAGATAAGGTCAGTTTTTTTGCAGTTTGTATTTCAAAACTTTTTTTGGCTAAAATAAATCAAGTATTGCTCCAGTAGAAACATATAATAGAGTTTAATTCTCTTCACACGGTGACATCAACATTTGTTGAATATCTGTTGGGAAGGGTGTCCTAGAATTTAATGACAACAGTTGATATCACCGTGTGAAGAAAATTAAACTCTCTTTGTGTTGAAGCAATATTTATTTTGACTAAAAATGACCCGCCTCGGTGGTGTAGTTAGCTAACGCGCTAGTCGTGTTGAGCTCGACTGCCGAGGATAGGCAGATCGAGGTTCGAATCTCGGTCGAGTGAACTGGGGGGTTTTTTCCTAAATAAACTGTTTTTCACTCTCCCTCCACGCGAATGTGGGTCCACTCCCTCTTAATTCAAACTTAACAATTCCTAATTCATTAGCGTAATTAGTACTTAAGCGTATAACCTGAACGGGCAATAAGACGCAAAATAAATTCAAATAATTATATTTTGACTAAAAAAAGCTTCGATATAAAAACTGCAAAAAACACTTACCTTTTCTCGCATTTTATGTATCCTCACCCTAGCCTAAGGGTGTAGAAAATTTGAAATGTTCATTTTTTTTTTTTCCAAACCATTATTGGTGTTTAAACGTTCTAACTGAAACATTTAATTCCAGGTTCGTAAATCTCACAGTTTACGGTCATCCGCCTCTTCCTTCAAACCATCGTCTCAGCAAGCAGCAGCCATGCAAAACAACCCTGGACAGAACCCTTACTCTGTCACCCCCAACAACATCAACAACAACCCTTACGCCCAACCGATCCGGTCGGCCACTCGCAGCCACAGCACTGTCGGGGGCACTCGTGAGGGCCTCAAGGCAAAGAGCAAGAAGAAGTCTGGCATTCCCGCCAGCTCGTCTGCAGCAAACCTCTCGACGACAGTGTCCAGCCCCCCTCCTATCCCCGACCCTGACTACAGCTTGAGTGAGAGTGAAGGAGAGGATAGCGATAAGGAAGTGAAGAAGACTGTTACTCGAGTGAACAACCTGCCGGTGGCAGAGACCAGTGGCAACAGCAACACAAGCGGGAGTAGCACAGGGAGTTCAGGGACTCTGCCCCACAGTTTTAGCGTCGAGGAGATACAGAAAGTCCGCACCCAACTCAAGAGCTCAAAGAGCTACCCCAACGACTTCCTCGCGATGAACAACCCCGAGGACGGGGATAACTCTTCTAGCGGAGTCAGCTCAGACCAGGATGTCCCAGTCGGACCCCCAACCGGGTTCGACGACGGTCGTTCCTCTGAGGGGTCGGGTGGATCGGAAGGGGCCCAGTCCGACCTACTCAAGCCGCAGAACCCTGTGAGGCAGAGGCCGCCTCTCGCTGGCGGGATGTTGACAAGGCACGCGGTGTCCCTTGCGCAGCTCCCCCCACCCCTTGAAGGGGAGGGGGAAGGTGAAGGGGAGCTAGTGGTTCCACCCCCACCAGAGTTCTTGGGAGCCGCAGGGAACAACGTGACTACGGAGGAAGTGTTGGCCCCACCGCCTCAGTTCTGCGACAACAGACTGGTGACTAGGGTCCGAATCGTGGGGGCTTTGCCTAAACCAGGTCCAGGGAGACTTCACAGCCAATAAAAACACTCCACAGAGAATCGTATCAAGTACGCACCTTGAGGTGCAGTTAATGTAAATGATAGTGGGAGGGGGTTAAATTGGTGTCATTTTGCCATGGAGGTTTGTCTGTATCATAGAACGAATGTTAGCTCTTTCAAAATGGTGTTGCCTTAGGAAATTCCTCTCATAAATCAGCTCGGTGTACATTTGGCTAAAATAACTTAGATATGTGTAAACATAGGTAGATTTACTCATCATTTTAGACTACTCATTAGAATATGCACAACTATTTTTTTTTTGTAAAATCTCCTTTTCTGTCTGATATGAGATATAACTGTCATGTAGATTTTGTTTATTGCCATCGAACTAAAATATGGACATGTCATGTGTTATTGACAACAAAGACGATTGACAGAATAACAGTTCCGGTTCATTGAAATGCTTTCTTGAACTTTCATCTCCTGTTCGCTTTACACGAGTAGAAACCAATTTATTCTTACTTTGGCCGTTCTACACAAATTAATCTTCAACGTTATGATTGAGATAATTATTGATATTCGTTTGATTTACAAAAAAAACAGTTGAATATCAATTTAAAAAGTATTCTTAAACCTAATGCAACACCACATATATATCTTTATACAAACTCCGTCCCGAAACACATCAATTTAACTATAGTTTTTTTTAAATATATGACTATATAAATGTGAACTATAATTGTGTTTTTTATATTATGTATCTCATTTCAGATATATATATATATATATATTTGTTTTTTTCTGCATGAATTTGATACCTATGGAATCTCAGTTAACATGAAAGCCATTTACAAAATAGATTTTTAATGTCAAGATAAAATTGAGGCAAATTGTTCTTAATTGTTTTGGAGTATTTGTTTTAAGCCTTTGATAACCGAAGATTTTTAAATTTTGAATTGAATCGAATGACTCAAATATTTTAAAATTAAATTGATTTTAGTCAAATTCAAATAACATATATGATTAATTTATATATACTATTTTTGTTCTAGTTCAAAAATAAAAAAAAGCTTATGCTAACTTCTTAAAAAAAGTTAAATTATTCAAAAGTATGACTTTTAAAATTCAGATTTCAAATCAAATTCCATTGAATCTGTGTCATACTTGGATTTGAAATGTTGAATCTTAGGAAGATTAGATTCAAAATTTTGAAGTTTCGTATTGGTTTACTTTCTTATGCATAAATACCCATTAATCACAATTTCTTGTCACCACATACATTCCACTGACGCTTCTTAAATCTGTAAGAACTAAGAAAAAAGGCATGGTCAAATTAAATTGAAGACATATAACTGAAAATATGCAACAAATGAAATATAATGTTTCAGAGTGCCTAATTTATAATATATGTATCATGCATTTCAAGTACCTACAGAGATGTAAAGGGTTTTGTTGATATGATTTCCGACGGGGTTTTTTTCCATGCCGAATTGAAGTAATTTATGTTATTGTTTGTAAGCTAATTTTTTATTAGCTTTGTTAATAATGCTCAAATCGTACTCAAAAATCACTGAGTTTTATAGGAAATATCCTATTTATTGCACAGTAAATCAACTTCTGATAAAATTGCAACACAATAATTGATCGCATTTCATTAAAATTAACAATCTGCTAATTTGTATTTAGTTAAGTTATAATGCCAGTGTGAAAATATTTTTAGTTTCATGTTTGAGTTTTAACATATTCCCCCTCATGCTTATCTGACAACTAATTCAAATCAAGCTTAGTTTAGACAACATTCCAAGAATTAAAAAAATAATCACAAGATTTTTTAAAAAAAGAATGAATCTCCTGTGAATTTGCTGTAATTAAATTCAACAATGGCCTATAAATATTTGTTATGTGACAATTAATTATTTTATTGAATCAAATTTGATGTGTCATAGAGTTTAATAATGTGTTTAATGGTTTGATAAAAAGTTTATGCACATGCTAATAATAGTAAACTTATTGCATCTCGGGCTTAAAGAATACAAATGATTGATTACAAGGGGAAAATGGGGAAAGTTACACTACATACAAACTTACCAGGAAAACAATTTTTATACCTCAAACCCCATAAGGACACCAGAAAATGCTTTTATTTTAATGTTTTAAATATGAGTCTTCTTTTAACCATAATAGAAAGTCAATTTGTCTCATGATTGTCCAACAGATGGAAGCACTTTAGTTAAAACTGGACTTTCTCTGGGTTTTTTTCTCTGTACCCTTCAAATGAAATCTGATTTCTTATTTAAGTTTTGTGTTGTTTTTTTTTGTAAAATAAATGCAAATAAAAATATCTCCAATATAAAACTTTTGTTTATAGTAGAAGCTCAAATGCAAGGAACTAATTAGTTGAGGATACCCCCCCCCCCCTTTTCCATCAATTAAAGTATTTATAAATCGTATCCATTATAATTTTGATTATTGAATAACTTATAAACATTTCTGATTGATGAAACTCCTTTTCAATCTTAATGGTACACCACAAACACGCTTACTTTTTCTTATATTCTATTGTAATTTCTGCTAAAATTTTCAAAAATCATTTGGTGAACCACTCTTTAGTGAAATCCTACCCCTCTAAAAAAGGTATATTATGTTTTCATGTTAAACACTCTCCAGAACCATTTTCAAATAATTTCAAATTTTAAAGAATCAGTCATCAATAAACAAAACCTTAATTTTAGGTCTTGACTCAAAATCAAAATTTGACCTCGAAACATCAAAATTCAACATAAACTAAGATAGCTCAAAAATGTTAACGATAACTATACTTTCTCCATATGAGAGGGTAAAGAATCCTAAATGGAATTTACTTTTGTTCCTGTCAAACACAAAATTTAAATAAGAAACTAATTTCAAGTGATAAGAGATACTCCTTTGATTTCAACTTGCCTACATAAATACAGAGTATGTGTCAACAATCAGGGGGTATATATTTTATCTTGAACAGTGTGTACAATGTTACAAAAGGAGTTTGCTGTGCTCTACTTTTATATCAAAAGTCTGAACATGAGAACAACTTGTTTGGTACGTGAGCATTTTGACGCACAGTTATATGTTAACCCTCTTTTGTAATTTGTTGTGTTAACAACGAACAAACAGATCGTGCAATGTAATGGAATATGTGCAATGTGTTTATTGACCTCAAAGTCAACATAAAGAAATGCTCCATTTTTTTTAAAGGGAGAACTCTATTGCCAACTGTACAAAATGTAAACATTAATATTAATAAATGAAATAAATAAATGAGATTACTAATTAAAAATAAATGTAGTATGTTGTTTTTTTTGCTGTGTGTCGTGAAAAGATAGACTACATGAGAAAGATAGCACTTGTTATTACAAATAACTTATATATTAAATTGGATTAATTATATGGTTCATAATTAAGTAAACTATAATCCTTTCTAATCGATGAAACTCATTTGAAAGCTTAAAAAGGTCAGAAATGGAATTTACTCCTGATCATAATCATAATGAAGAGGAGTACATTCCTATTAACTCCTGTTTGCATCAAACACAAAATGTAAATAAACTAATTTCAAGAGAGATTAGAAACGCATTTGATTTGAATTTACCTACGTAAATAAATATACAATATTACATACTCAAAATTCAAAATATTGCCAAAGTTTAGATTGTATTTATAAAAAAAAATACATTAATATAATATACTATTTAATTAAAAGAATATTTACAATGTGTTTTAATTGCAAATTGCCATGTACAGAATTTAGCCGAATGTTTGTGTTTTAACATTCTGGTTTGCATGCAGCTAATATGAATACTTAATGAATTAAATATTTATATTTGTGTGTTATGAAACTTAACGAGGGGAAAAAAAAGTGCAATATTTTAATGAAGGTTGTTGCTGATTCAAGGTCTTTGTGAAACTAACGTGTTTATTTGTAAGCGGGTGAAGACCATATTTAGATCATAGATCATACTCCCGTTCGGTATTATTTAATCTAACTTTTTTTAATTTATTTAGTGTTCTTTTAAGTCAAGGTAGTTTTATTTAGAGGATAAGAGAAGTGTAACAGCATTCAACTGGAGAGAGCACTATAAACCACGAGTTGGATGAAGCAATATATGTGCAATAGATGTGCAATCTTTACTCTCAGTAAATGTGCTGGGTTTTTTTGTTTGTGTTTTAGGAGTTATAATGATCCAAAACATTAGCTCAATATCGGGTGACGTGTCTGTTTACTGAGCTAAGGGTCATGGGTTCGATTATTGGCATGGTTGAAAAATGTGATATTGGTGAAATATGGGTTTACCCTTTCACGGTGACGAATTAACGGCCAGGGGACTGGATATTGTGCCTGTCCTAAACTTAATTTAGATTATAAGTCATATGAAGCTACAACCGGTCTAGCAAGCCGGTAGTGGAAAATATATGGTTTGGATAAAAAAAATGACCACAAGCTGGAAACGGTGATGGATGGAAAGTAAAGGATTTGTATTGGTTTTCTTAGGACATAATATCCAAAGCTCGGCACTGCTTTTAATTGCAACAACAGTATTGATAGAGAGAGCGGGGGTTTTGATTCTTAACTGAATGTACTGTGGGTTAAGGTTGAGTCGCCATCTTTGCTGGTTAGTTTCCATAACATTTTTCTCTCATCTTTTTCAATCAGATTGGTTAAGTATTTCTGAAATGGCAAATATATNCGAGGGCGAGGGAGGCATAGATATTTCTTTTTTATTGAAGTTAGTATTTCCGGTTTCAAATTGGAAAATTTTAGGGGCACTTTTAGTGTCGAAAAGCATTGTAACAGCACCCAGTGACGTATGACCATTAGAGTTGTAATTCATGAGTTTTAAGCTTTAAATAAAATTATTCTCAATCTTATAAGGAGGGAAACTCCCGTACCTGTACTGATTCTTATTCTAAAGCTGTGTCAGAAGAGGGAAATGACTAACTTGTAGAGTGAATTTGTATATGTATTTAGAAGAATGTGAGTTACAGGAAAGGTGGATAAAAAACATAAAATGGAACAAACACATTATGGCTTGTACATTGTAAATGTCATGTTTTGTTTTTTTCCCCCCTTTTATAATGTTTTCTATCCACCTTACAAATACATATAGTAAAATTCCTCAAAAAAGTAAAAAAGATGTTTTCCTTAAAGAAATATATTGTAGAGTGAATTGTAAGCTACTAGTAATCAGATTGCATGCACGACTGACCTCTACCAGTTTAATAGCAAATACCTTTTTCTTTGTAATTTTTATTTTAGTATCACAATTATAAGGTACTAAGTTAAGATGTCACGTTATCTTTTTTTTTTCTTAAATCCATCACTGTTTCCAGCCCGAATCAGTTTTTTATTCAAGTCATATATTTCCCACTACCGGCTTGCTAGGCCTGTCGTCGGTTCCTATACCTTATAATCTAACTTAAGACTNTTAAATCCATCACTGTTTCCAGCCCAAGTCAGTTTTTTTTTATCCGAGCCATATATTCTTCACTGCCGGCTTGCTAGCTAGGCCTGTCGTCTGTTCATATACCTTATAATCTAACTTAAGACTATGACAGGCCATTTATCAATCACTGTTAGAGAGTAAAACTACATTTTACAAATGATAAATTTTTCGGACATGTCGGGGAATCAAACCGTGGACCCTTAGCTAGGTAGAAAAACCCGCTACTGACTGAGTTAAGGTGTTGGATTGTCCCTTTATCTAGATAATCAATATTCAATACTGTATAAATTAAATAAAACTGCTGAAAAATTAATAAGATAATTCATTCGGTCCAAGCCCGCTTGCTAAAATAACATGTTAGTCCCTATTATTTATTTATGAATCTTCTGTTTCAATATTAAATATTAGGTGATATTAAACCTAAAGAAAAAGAAAATTGCTTCTTACATACAGCAAGCATTAAAAAAAATATTTAAAAAATAGAAAAACGCATCAGTATTGAATGCATTATTAACTACAAATTGCTCATAGATTTTGCCAGCCATAGAAAAGATAATTATAACATTCCTGCCAATGAATTTATATTTATTATGAAGATGAAAATAAATTAAAACTATTTGTCGAGTGTAGATAGAAGATAGCTGTATAATATTGTGCTAGGGGTGAAAGATGGATTTGTCATGTAACATGTTTAGTTGATGAAAGTAAATCAATTCATTGTACCTGTTAAAACAGATTAAATTTTTTTCTGTGAAAACTTAGGTCATCATTTACCCGAAAGCCTAAGAAAAACACACAACATTCCACACAAAAAAAGGAAGCTACTGCTTATTCAAAGTGACCGCATTTCTAGATAGCTTATAAAAATGTGCGTCTACCTAGGATCAAACCTATGTACCGTACTTCCTGAATTCCGTCAAATTGATTGGGATAGGTTAATTAACGTTTACATTTGAATCATTGAAAAAGTAAAAATTTGGTGTGATGTAAATATTTTAAACAATTTTAATTGCATTAGGCTATATATGAAAATAAGACTGTTTAATCGTTGTAAATTACCTTGCCGCCAGTTTGTCAACTAAACATGGGTGTGATTTTTATTGAAATAACGAACAACCTGTGTTTCTAATTTTTGTTTTTAATGTTCCAATATTAGTAGGTTGGCAACTACCTATCATTTATAGAGGCTATGAACACTAATTATTCCTTCATCATTTAAAATGATTTTCAAAGTAATAAATCATATAACTGTGTAAACGAATGCTAACAAAATAGATAATCTGTGTAATAATGTTGTAGTTGAACTTTTTTAACAAAAGAAGAGAAAGATTTTGAAAGTATTGGGACATTATTCTAAATGTAGACTGATATATGTATAAATTCACTGAATAATGTTATAAACTGCTCTTTCCAGGGTTTTTTTTTTTGGTCTGTTTGGTTCTGTCGCTATTTGTAAATCATGTGACACTGGTAGGTTATTCATTTAAATGTGACATCACAAATTATGGCGCCATTTTACCTGTTTGCATTTCTATAATAAAAAAAAATAAGTATACTTATCTTCAAATAATATATTATGATCAAGGGCTTAAGTTGTATCTTAATGTTTGCACTAAGTTTAAGTGGTACATTTAATAATCATCGATAAATAAAATTGTACTTGTTAATTTTTCTTCTGGCTAAATTACTAGGTCACTATACGACATCGAGTTATGATTTTTCAGAGAAGGAATCCAGATTAAAAAACATAATTTCACTGTTTAAAAAAAATATTCCCTCTAGTTTTCATTAAAACTCTTGCTCTTTTAAGGATTTTATAACTATATAAAGCATTTTTTTTATAATCCTGCATTTATGACTGGTAGAAAATTAACAAGTATAATTGAAACTCATTGTGTCAAGATTCAATAGCTACAATATTTTATTAATGGAGTAAATCGAAATATCTTCCTTAAAATAGCCTATATTTCATTGGACATCTTTATTCGTCAGCTTATGGCACTATAACAAAAACATTCGAGCGCACAGTTTGTAGTGTAATGCACTGATTGTAACTCCAAATATTGTTAAAAAAAAAACTTTTAAGTGTTATGTGGCGTTTATTATCATCTTTAAAATAATAACTTCCGAATGAATTATTTTTAAAATAATGGACATATGCTTGAACATGGTAGACTGTTGCAAAATGATATTAACATTAACTCTATTTAAGCTTTTCGACAGAAAATGAGTGCATTCGACTATAAATAAGTTTTTATTTAATGAAACATAAAAATATAATATATCCATGCTATGACATTAAATATTTATGGTTTTTATAACATTTATACAGAGTTGTTAAATATTTACATCTTAATTGGGCAAAGCAAACCCTGTACTTCTAATTTTTTTTTTCTGGAAAAATGAAACCCACTTAAATCTTGTTAAACCTTTTAAACAAAAACTCGGGACTATGTTTTATTAATTTATTGCAAAAACAGCAATAAAAAAATATATAGGACAGTGTAAATACTTTGTACATTTAAAAATAAACATTATTACTAATAATACTATGAATGTCGTATTGTTTGTGGGTAGTTTCATTTTGAATGTAAGATTCTAAACACAAGTACACTGTTAAAAAAAGAAAATTAATCCTATTTCTGGTATGTCAGTTATTATGTACGAGTCTATTAGATCTAACATGTCAAAATAAATTATCTCGAGTGATTATGTGTGGTTTTTATTTCGCTTGTGCCTCATGTAGAAGTGCTGTACCAAAATAACCTTGATAAGTTACGGCAAGCGTTCGCCGAACTGTGGTTGTGTATCCCCCAGGGGTAGGTAGGCGCCACAACCACCGAGCAATATTTAAATGTTTGTTTTGACTTACATAACAAGATTGGTCTCGTGTGCTACAATTACTGACTTAGTATGTATGAAGTACAGTAGCCCCGTGGCTTCTTTGGTGCTGACTGACAGCTCACAGCTGACTTCTGACAGTCAACATTTAGGTATATAACCTAAATTTCGACTGTCAAAAGTGACAGCTGCTAAACACATGTTTTTTGAAGATCGTATGGTTCGGCGTAGGGATACATAATCTAGTCAGGTAACTTTTCAAAGCTGTCAGTCAGCACCAAAGAAGTCATGGGGCTACTGTAACATACTCTGAAGGTTAAAGTAGAGTGCTGACTAATCATAACAATGAGTAAACTAGTTAGGCCGAACGAGGCCACATTGTGGTATAAAAGACCTTGACCTTTTGGCAAAGGGTAGTCATATTTCCATCTATTTTGTGGGTGCTTGCTCTCTCCGACACCTTACCAATGTAGACAACATCTTTGGATCATCCATTTTATTAATACTGGGAGGGGATCGTCAAGAGCCCAAGGGCCCGTGATCGAGTTCGGTTGATGTACCGCATAGTAATCAGTCAACTTGGATGTAAGTATTTACGAGCTAAACCAAACATAGAATTAAAAAATTGAACATCTTATTTCTCTCCAACTGAACTCGTCACAAAAAGTTGGATTCTTAGACGTCACAAAAAGTTGGATTTTTTGACCGTAGGTTCAAATTTAACTTTAAAATGTGTTCTGCGAAATATACAACTACCTACATTGATTGCAAAAAATTAATCTACAAATGCAAAATATACTTCATGAACTAATGAACTGATTATACAGGTTCCCTAAGCCACTACTATGCCTCTAGTGAGTATAGCTTATGACTCTGATTATATCCTAATACCCGCTTATGTATCGGGTGGTTGTATACTAAGACACTGCTTTGTCTCTGGTGGTTATAGGCTGAGACACTGTTATGTCTCTGGTGAGTAGATCCTAAGAAACTGCTAATTAATATGTCAGCACCAGAAGGGCAGAAATTGCCCACTGGAAATAGTTTATTTTCATTTCCCACCAGCGTTACGTATGAAAAAGTCTACGTAGCCCTGGTGGAGTACAAATCATCCCCCTGACCGACCCCGGAGTCTCGCTCGCTCAGAAAACCACCTTATTTTTGCTCCAACCGGTCGTCGAGCCGGGGTATGGTAGTCCAGCGTCCGGTCGCTTTTTAATGCCAATCATGTATCCTCCCTATGTCGTAATCATTGCATTCATAATTCTTTGAGAAAAAAGGGAGGGGGAGGGGGGGCATTTCCATGTCATCAGCCCTAAAGCGAGCTACTGACCTGGCGGCCGCCGCATGTTGGCGAAGATAGTGCTCCTCATTCTCCTCACGAGGCCGAGTTGACTCCGTTCCAGACCAACAGGCAGGGGTGGATTTAAAATGTTTACGGTCCACCTCACCCACATTTCATTTTTGTCTAGAAGGTTCTAGGAAGTTTTGGAGGAAGCTAGTATTCGAGAAGAGATTTCTACAAAAGATAATCAGGCAGGTACATTGTCTAGAAGGCTCTAGGAAGTTTTGGAGGAAGCTAGTATTCGAGAAGAGATTTCTACAAAAGATAATCAGGCATGTACATTGTCTAGAAGGCTCTAGGAAGTTTTGGAGGAAGCTAGTATTCGAGAAAAGATTTCTACAAAAGATAATCAGGCAGGTACTGTACATGTCTACAGTAGCTTGAGATAACATTATGAAGAAGAGGAAACTGACGTCAGTTACAGAGCGATTGCAAAGTACAGTCATTTAAAACGAGATATTGTCGTTCTGACTTTGAACTATTTAAGCTAAAATAATTATTAAAAACAAAATATTGGAATAAAAATAATGTCCTGCAAAATGTACCGCTCCATAAAGATTGAGACATTTTTATCCCTCAGGTGCTTATAGCCTATACACTGCTATGTCTCTGTTGAGTATAGCCTAAGACACTGTTGAGGCTATGGTGAGTTTTGTTTCCAATTTGTTTTTATTGCCCTCTGTTGATGTACAGTGAGAATACTCAACCAAATCTTTAGCTTTAAATGTCCCTAGAATCCCGGCAATTAAACTCTCGCAGACAAAATGTGTTGTATCGTGTTGAAATATTATTTTTTCACTGTACTCTCTGTTGGTTAATTCACACACAGAAAAAAAAAATGACGAGTCGAAAGAGTGAAGCAACTTAATCTGGTCTTGTCATATTTCCTGGAACGTGATTCAGATTTCAATATAAGGAATTATACCGGAATCGAACGCTTATGTTTACACCACGCCTTTCAAAACACTTTGTATGACTTACGCCTGGAAATAAAATGTATGCAAGTTCCATAACCCCATGTATCGTCAAGATCCAGAATTCTGACAAATACGATCGACTGAAATTTTACAAGTTCAGTATTTAAGTACCATTCAAATATGATTTATGACACTATGTATTTTAACAAACTCAAATGGCTTAGAGCTAGAGTCTTAGGGTAGCGATTAGAGGTGTGCGTGTTCTAATCGCCTCCACTTCATCTTTTAAATAGATTTTTATTTTAAATCAAGTCATTTTGAATTTCTTTTCAATGGACGTATATTCAGGAACCATTTCAATAATGAATAATCATCGTCTTCGATTTTACAAAACCAATCGAAACAGAGCTCTGAATCCTATTCTACTTATGTACTTTAAATTTATAATCATCAGCGTTTATAAGATTTTGTTCAAATTTTTTTGACTGCCCTCTGTTGATGTACAGTTAGACTACTCAACCAAATGTTTGCAAATAATTGGCGTTAGTTCAAATATAATTTATGATAAGGTTTTTTTAAATAACTCAGATGTCTCAGAGCTAAAGTGTTGGTGAAATGAACAGATTAATCTGTGTTCTAATTTACCTTTATTATTCTTTTAATACAATTTTCCTTTCAATCTTCCAATTTTGTATTTGTTTTTGACGGATATTTATGGTTTATATGAATAATTTGCCATCAGGATATCAACCTTATTATTAAGGTTTTAACAAAAATGAAATTTGATCGAAACTTGAAATCATATTCTATTCTTTTGAAAATTACATCCATCAGTGAGCAATAAAATTGTTTTTAATTTGTCTTGATTGACCTTTGTTGATATACATTCAGACTACTCAACCAAATCGTTGCCCTTAAATAGCGCTTGAATCCAGACAATTTACCTTTCACAGATGAAACCTGTTTCAGAGTATTGAAGTATTATTTTTACTAGACTCTTTGTTGGCTAGTACACTCAAGGCTGCCATATTTTCAAAACTTCAATAAATGTGATATAAATTTCCTTAATTTTATCATAGAAATCTTAGGTAAGGATTGCAACTTTCCCAAAATCTTCGGTGGCGCGTATAACAACTTACTTGAAGAGAAAACACAAAAGAAAAAAGAACCAAAAGGTGAGAAAATGGAAAATTGTAAATAATGATAGGACATATAGATAGGAACATGTAAAAGTTATAACATAAAGGACAAACACAAGAAGAGGACATTGGATGATGATGATGATACCTTTTCTTTAAGAGGCAACCATTACTTTTCTGTCCATTGGCAGCAGTGTAAAGTGTGAACTTTGTTCTCATTTACATTGTATAAGCCGCGTTGTCTTCGTCCCTTTTATATGTTTCTATCCACCTTTCTTATACCTTATTCCAAATAAATTACAATTACCTCTTAAAGCGAAAAGAGGTTTTCCTTATAGAGTTATATCATTATATATTCCCATCTTATGTCCTTTTCCTGTGTTTGTCCTTTATGTTTACACCTTTTACATGTTCCTAAGTAGTAAGTGCCCAGCTTTGATCCGGAAGTAAAACAAACCTTTGTGACGTGATTATGACGAAAAAAAACCCTGTGTTTATATCTTTTAAATAGATTTTTATTTTAAATCAGTCATTTTGAATTTCTTTTCAATGGACGTCTATCCAACTAAATGTTTGCATATAATTGGCGTTAGTTCAAATATAGTTTATATCAGGATTTAATATAACTAATTCAGATGGCTCAGTGCAAGTGTGTCAGGGATATCAAAAGAATCATTCGTGTTCTAATCTACCTAGATCCATTCCATAGTTAAATTCGATTTTGTTTGTTTTGTTTGTTGTTTGTTTGTTTGTTTGTTTGTAAGGATATTCGTGACAAATATGAAAATCAACACAACTGTATTTTGGTTATAGATTTTAAATATAAATCGATCAGCGGGAATTAAAATTTGAGTCAATATGTTTTGACTGCCCTCTATTAAAGAGTTTATCAACTAACCCCAGCGACTCGCTCAATCGGGTCTTTTGCACTTTTTAATCCTTTTTGGTTATATTTATTCCTCATTTATCCATGGTTTCTTTTTCCTTCCTATAAATTTGCACCGTGGTATGTTTTAAAGTCTCTGTCGCCCCCATACATGTGATAGAGTGGGGGTTTTTAAATCATTTTCCCACCCCTTATTATCAATCGTCAGGGTGCTACATGTAATATTGTTCAGTGTTACAAATGTTCAATGGCGGTCACCGATCAAGAGCCCCTCTGGGGTTGGTTGGTGTTAGTTATGGGTATCCGCAATGTTAAATGTGTTACAAATATAATAGATATGCACAAACAATCAGCAACTTTCTTTGTTAGCTAGTGACTTCATTTTAAAACCAAGTTTTACGCCTTACACACTAGAACCCCATCATATAATAGTGATGGGCACAATCCAGTTACTACTCTATTCCCTTTAATAAGATTTGAGTAAAAATTACTCGAGTAATGTTTAGTGAATCATCTACTGTAATCGTCCCACGGCAATCGGTTGGACAACATTACTTGGGGAATCTCGCAATGGGATTCGAAACTAATAACATGTCAATAATCTCTTCCTGTAGTAGTCAGTCGACACCGACAGTGACTTCCACTCCTTATTTTCAGGTTTCATGTTGCATGTAGTCAATAAGAAAGTATACGTTTTAAGCAGTACCTCACCACAAAAAAAAAAGAGAGAAAATTGTTATGTGCTCTTTATAATAATAAAATAAACTTTACTTTTTACATTCGTGTTATAGAATTGACAATAATTGTACCTTTTTAAAAGTGAAAACTTCAGTTTTTTTCAATTTTGTAATAAACTCTAATTAGTTTCAATATAGAAATAATCATATTTTACTAAGGAGAAAATCTAATCATTATATTAAGAAAGACAATAATTTGTTTAGGGAAAATGCATGTGAAACATTTAAACCATAAAGGGTCATTTTTGCGTAGCAGCAGAAACTGTTGATGAAAAATGAGCTCTAAGGGAATATGTCTTTTAAATGTAAATAGCATGTTAAACAGTACAGCCAATGAGGTTTATTTTAACTTAGCTGGTAAGAAAAGAGAAAATAAAAGAATAACAAGGTCCTAGTAAATTATAGTTTGAAGAAGGTATAGGAAAGGTGGATAGAAACATATAAAAGGAGGACGAACACAATATGGCCTTTAGAATGAAAAGAAGAACACAGTTCACACTTTACACTGCTGCCAATGGGCAAAGATGTAATGGTTGCCTCTTAAAGAAAATTGATCGCCACCGCCCAATCCCCCGACCTAGGTTTCATTCTATCGGAACTCATCAGGGAGGAGTGTGAAACGCGCAACGCAACTTTCTAAAAGAGAAAACCAAAAAACAAAAGAGAAAAAAGGAAAAATGGTAAAGAATGATAGAACACATTGATAGGAACATGTAAAAGAATAACAAGGTCCTAGTAAAGTTACTCGAGTAATCCCGAAAGAATCGAGTACTCCCAATTACACAAGACAATCGAGTTACTCGATTGTGGCCATCTTTATCATTTAAACTATTTGACATCGTGTTTAACCAACTCTATTTTATTCATATTATATTTATACCAATAGGGTATGAATAAAGAAAGCAGAATTTAGAGGAACTGTATATGAATTGGCATTTAGTTTGAGACAACATTAATGAAAACACCTCTTTATACATATCTTGTGATTTGAACCCTAACCTTCCGATCACTGAAAGACAGAAAACACTGATAGCTGGGTGAAGAAGCAAAATTTTTAATAGAACATTATCAAAGGCGAGTGCTTTGGTTTTTCGCCCTCCACCTTTTTACATGAAAATGAATAATCTCAGATATGTGCCTGGTCATTGTGGTGATTACTAATAAGGAGTCGAGTCACATTGCGAGTAATTACAAAATTTAAACCTACTATATTGTATTATAGCCACATGGTGTACCAAAGCTTGTTACATTATACAATAATTATATAACTATAATTGAATGCAGGTTTTATTCATGATATAAACATTATTTATACTACAATAATAGATAACCGATTGACCATCTGTCAACAGTTTATTAAATTAAGCATAATATGAAAATATACCCATATTTAATGTAGTCATTCGTTTTCTTTAGAAAAATATATGCACATTTATATTTAAAATAATAGTTAACACAATCTTCTTTTATATGAATTGATTCTCCTAAGATAAATTCATCACAGTATGCATGCACTAATTTTTTTTTTTTTAATTTGGATTAAGGCAAAACCTCTCGATCTCAATCCAGTGGATCGATTCAAGACCTGTGAATCCAAGCATCCTTAGCATAAAAGGGGAATTGACTGTTCAAATTTAATAAAAGGTGAATTCAGGTGCTCTTAATCTACAATAATTAAACATATTAATCTATGTTTTATTTCTTAAAAAAGTTTTTATTTTGCAAAGAAATTATAAGTATATCTATCATACATATCATATGCTTATAGAGCTTTAATAGTATGTACACAAATGAAAGATAACAGAAGATTCATACACTAAAACATAATATTTAGCCTACTTTCTCTTATTTTCAAACATCAAATTATGTCAAATTATTTAAATTCCTTTCTCAGACTATGATATGTGAAATATATTATATCAATTAATACAATATTTAATAAACATAAATATTATAATATCTAATAAACAAAAATATTTTAACTTACAATGGTCAAAATGTTGTTTAAGTTTCAAATTTGAGCATTTGTTGTTAACAATATATTTACTATGCTAATTAAAATGTATTCAGAAAACATAATCTGTAAACTCAAAGAAGTCTTACAAGAAAAGTCTTATTATATTTGGAAGAAGGTACAGGAAAGGTGGATAGAAACATATAAAAGGGGGACAAACACAATATGAAATATAATACAACTGTCCCCCTTTTATATGTTTCTATCCACCTTTCCTATACCTTCTTCCAAATATAATACAATTACCTCATAAAGTGAAAAGAGGTTTTCCTTATAGAGTTACAAGAAAAGTCTTAGTAATAAGTAACACATAAGTTTTAAAATCCAAGTTGTATAAAAAATTAAATATAAATATTACTCTAATCAGCTCATGTTATTTATAATTATTAATTAGGCTCATACATAGATTCTCTTAATAATTACTATTGCACAGATATAAATATAGGACACTTTCATAGAAATCAAATTATTAGACAACCTAACTTTACAAATAAATTATGCTCCACTTGACACATACAGTAATCAGCCTTGTGTTTATAATTAGTCATTAAATGGACAAATACTTGTGCCATTCATTTATCTAATTTCTTTTCACCCAGTACAACTACAACAAATTAAATATCTCATTTGAAATAGTTATAATAAAAACAGAAATAAAATGTTTTAATTTTGGAAATTGAATAAAAATGGAAGCCCAAGTAGCTTAAGACTAAGAGGTTTTATTTTAATATATTACAATATAGGAATAATTAGGGACTTCACAAAGTAAATCATTTATTTTATTAGGGTTTATTCACCACGCCTTTCTTATGGTTTTGGTTAAACACACGCACATTATTTGCTAGCCTTGACAAAAACAATAAAGCTAGAAGGAGTTATGCCATTTTTTTTATTTGTATTACACGACAAAATTTGAATTTAAAAGTGACTTGTTAGTTCAAACCTTCAGTTAAATACTTGAATAGTAAAAAAAAATACCAAGGTGGTAATTATTAATGTGAAGCTCATATCTCTATAAATAAATCCGGGTTTTATCACTCCAGACGTATAACTAAATTTAAGTAAACAGAACCCATATTTCAGGAATGAAGTGAAATCTCATTATTATATGATGAGCTTTGATGAACGTTTTATTAAAAGTTTGTCATGAATTCTAATTAATACTTTAAAATTAAGTTGTCTGGGAAAGAATTGGATGACGTGAGATAGTAGAGGAAGCAAGACTGAGATGGTATGGGCATGTAATGAGGATGTTGGAGTACATGAGATAGTAGAGGAAGCAAGACTGAGATGGTATGGGCATGTAATGAGGATGTTGGAGTACATGGGATAGTAGAGGAAGCAAGACAGAGATGTATGGGCATGTAATAAGGATGTTGGAGTACATGGGATAGTAGAGGAAGCAAGACAGAGATGTATGGGCATGTAATGAGGATGTTGGAGTACATGGGATAGTAGAGGAAGCAAGACAGAGATGTATGGGCATGTAATAAGGATGTTGGAGTACATGGGATAGTAGAGGAAGCAAGACAGAGATGTATGGGCATGTAATAAGGATGTTGGAGTACATGGGATAGTAGAGGAAGCAAAACTGAGATGTATGGGCATGTAATAAGGATGTTGGAGTACATGGGATAGTAGAGGAAGCAAGACTGAGATGTATGGGCATGTAATGAGGATGTTGGAGTACACGAGATAGTAGAGGAAGCAAGGGTGAGATGGTCTGGACATGTAATGAGGATGTTGGAGTACATAAGATAGTAGAGGAAGCAAGGCTGAGATGGTATGGTCATATAACGAGGATGTTGGAGTACATGAGATAGTAGAGAAAGCAAGGCTGAGATGGTATGGTCATATAACGAGGATGTTGGAGTACATGAGATAGTAGAGGAAGCAAGGCTGAGATGGTATGGGCATGTAATGAGGATGTTGGAGTACACGAGATAGTAGAGGAAGAAAAACTGAGATGGTATGCTCATGTAATGAGGATGGAATAAGAAAGAATCCCAACGAGAATGATGGAGCTGAAGAATTTAAAGAAAAAAGACTCGCAAGGGAGACCAAGGAAAATATGAGTGGGAAAATGGTGATGAAAGGACAAAGGAAGACGACGGCACATGATGAATTTCTACTTTTAAAGGCCAACAACTTCAAAATATGTATCACGGTCTAAAGGCGCAGGCAAAAGTGAGGGAAACACCGTTCACAATTTACATTGCTGCCAATGGACAAAAAGGTAAGTGATCGCCTCTTAAAGAAAGTTGGTCACCACCCATCATCGTCTTTAGGAGCTTACATTACTCAAAAGGGAGATTTAAGTTCCCCTGAGAAGACTCTTTTTAATAAATTATCCACAGTAGTTACAACAGGTATTAAGAGGTGTGTAAAGCTCCGAAAAAGAGCCGGCTTCGCCAATAAAAAATATTGACAGCTATATACTTAAATTTATGGTCAGTTATCCATTCTGAGCTGTTATTACAAATCAATGTTAATACGGAAAAAATCTGAAGATATTGATTTTTAGCTTGATTAATCAGATTAAAATGACAAATTACAAACAAATGTGCACAAAAAAAAATTGCCAAAATAATTTTAATGGATAAAGTTATATAAATAATCACAATATAATATTATTTGAAGCATAATACAACAAACAAAAACAATTTGGACTCTGATTTGGCTTCAGGAATATTTAATATCTTTGATTCGAGTTTGCTTTGAATTTAAAAAGTGTTCTTCACACAGGTTTAATTTAGATATTGATTTTCATGACAGTGTTTAGAAAAAGAAAAGAGAGGAATGCGACAGAATGTGTGTGAAATGTCTAATATTTGTGATCAAGACTTGTTTTGAACATAATTAAGGGGATCGGGATGAAAACATTGTAACCCTAACTTTAGGACAAGATGTATTTCAGGAGGTAAGCGACAAGAAATCACAAGTTATTTCTAATCAGTCAAGACCTTGTGGATAGTATTAATATGGACAAATATTTTATTAATTTATTTTATATTTAGATTTCAGAACTTCATAGAAGTTTAAATAGAGAATATATCCCATCTATTAGGTTTATTATGTTTTTACCCCAATCCAGTATGCCTACCGAGCTAACGGTCCAGGTTTCGATTTCCAGCATGGTCGAAAATATATATCATTGGTGAAATGTGTTTACCCTTTCACAATGATAAATTATTGGCCAGGGACTGGATGTTGTGCCTGTGCTAGTCTTAAGTTAGATTATAATGTATATTATGAAGCTACAATAGGCCTAGCAAGCCGGTAGTGGAAACCATATGACAGACTGAATTGACCACAGACTGTAAACAGTAATGGATTGTACTATGTTTTTTGCTCTAACCCCCTTCAATTAACGTAGAATCCCATTTATGACCCCAAAACATTTTATTTAAGTTGTCTACAAAACTCCTGTGAATTTAATTCAATACCAGTGTTTACAGTTTATAAAAAAAAAATGGAAGCACATATTTTAAGCAAAATAATGAAATAAACTTCATCCTATTAATTTTTGGTTGTGGGTCATGTATAGAACATTCATTTACTGGGTATCGTAGAATATTTCGACAAAAAATCACTTTTAACTAAATAAAATACTAACATTATTATATATTTAGATTGTTCCACATGAATAAAAGTGTTCTTTACTCAAATATATGTCGGAGTAATTAAATACAAAATTGAAATCAACTGTTCTTTCCATCATTTTTAATTAATAGATAATAAAAATAAATTATATTTGTTACTGTCACATGAAAGACAGTCCTAAGTAATGAACATTCTTTTTTATCTATTTTTTCCAAATATATTTGGATATAAAGTCCGTTTTTCCAAATATATTTGAATATAAAGTCTGTTTATTAAAGTTCAATCACAAATGATAGTTAAAGTTCTACGCCAATAGTGAGTTGATTCCAAAATGGACACCAAACAAGACACGGGGTAAGTCTTTATACGGTGATTTCATGTCAACTATGACGGCTATAAAGGAGGAGTATGCGTCCGTTGAGGGTCTCTCCGCCTTCGCCTACTGTTGTTGTGCCATCTGTGATGGGGCCCCTCCCCTTGCCCGTGCTCCCAACCAACCCCCATATCCATTGTGTTACCCCCCATAAACATTCTCAAGTCGGTATCCGAACTGTTACTATTGTCCTCTACCTCCTCGAAACGCGGGGTGGGCGGGCAGAAGTTAGGAGGGGCGATACCTAGGAGGCCGGGAGGGCCGCCGCGGACTCGTGGGTCAAAGCCCTGCATCATGGGCCCCACGCCCAGACCCGGCATCATTCCCGTCGGAAGCCTCTGATGTTGCTGTTGTTGTTGCTGCTGTTGGTGGTGTTGGTGGTGGTGTTGGTACATGCCCGCGGAAGGGACGGGGCGAGGTTGGATCATCTCGGCCACAGGTGCAGGGGCCTGTGTTCGAGCACGTCGAGGGTCGATCCTGGGCACTGATGCACTGATCCCTGGACTTGGGGCTACTACCGGGGACGGAGTGGGAGGAGCCGTAAGCTTGAAGATCTTGCGTAGTCTTGGGTCATTGTACACCTGGAACAGTTGATGGTTTATTAATACGAGAGGTGATAGACTACACCCAATCAACATCGAGTTAGTATATGGCATCAGTTACACCCCCAGGAGGTGTTGTCCCTTGTAGGGAATTAGAAACCGATTGAAACTAGCAAGGTATATTAGCTGTCACCAGGAGAAACAGGCTCGGGAATGAAAGAGTTGGGTCAGATCCAATATTTTACAAATATGAATTGCCACTTTACTTTCAAACCCTGGATCTCGCATCCAAATCCAAATCTTGAATAAAATTATTAGTCAAGTGTAAGAAAAGACACTGGCCTTAACTTCGCCCAAATAAAGACAATGGTATTATTATTAATTAATTAATTAATTGTGAACATTAGAGGAAATATAATATAATAATATAAAATACAAAAAATTACAAAATTTTAACATTATTTCATTCGGTTAAGTGTTAAATTACTGTTCTGGGGCCTGGTTTTTAAGTTCATTCTGTAATTATAATTTGTTCTAAGCCACCAATAAGCAGTATAAGAGATCTTAAACAAATTTGACTTAAGGAGATTGAGAAATATTTTTTTTTAAGGATTTGAGTCTTGATCCTTAATAATTCAAGGGATTCAAGGATTTGAGGTTCCCATCCGTAGAATGAAATATTAAGGCAAGAGTGGGGGTACAGGAAGGACATGAGATAGCAGAGGAAGCAACACTGAGATGGTATGGGCATGTAATGAGAATGTTGGAGTACATGAGATAGTAGAGGAAGCAAGACTGAGATGGTATGGGCATGATAATGAGGATGAAAAAGAAAATGATCCCAAGGAGAGTGACAGAGTTAAGGTTTGGAGAGGTAAGGCCACGGGGGAGAAAAAAGAAGAAGATGGGAGGAGCAGCTAAATGTAAGTGCACGAATAAAAGTAGAGTAATGGATGATAGTGAGAAAGGAACAGTGGTGGAAGGATAGAGGAAGATTGAGGCATCTTACCACAGGTTGGAGACAGTTGATTATGATGTTGAGTCAAGTTAAAAATGTATTCAAAACAGAACCCAGTGTTGTCAAAAGTGAGCATGTCGCTTACCTGAGGATCAGATACGTTTATCTTGAGCGCTGAATAGTCAGGTCGAGGTATAGTCACAGACACCACCTTGTAGAGCATCGGCGGGTGGGACGTCAGTGACGCGTCAATCTCCGTGGCAGGGGTGTGCAAGGGCGCCGGCTTGAACGGAAGCCCCAGCATCTTCCTCAAGTCCACATCGCTCCCTCGGAGGTCCGTGTCGCCGTAAACCAAAGACTGGGTCTGTCTGAGATCCACGTCGCGCCTAAAGTTCATGTCCCCTCCTTCCCCCATGGTGAGGGGTTCAGTCTTGGGAAGGAGACTCCTTAGGTCAATGTCACCGGCCCCAGACAGGTGATCCATCGTCTGGGCGGGTGAACAACGTCACCGGCCCCAGACAGGTGATCCATCGTCTGGGCGGGTGAGGTGATGGCGTTGCTGTAGATGTTAGGGGCGGTGGACCCACTACTGCGGCGGGAACCCACTCGGGCACGATCCTCATGTTGAGAAGGTTTGGTGTGACCCCGCGAGTCGTGCTTACTGCGGCCTTCAGATGTAGTAGGGGACAGCAAGCCCACAGGAAGAGCTACTCGGCTTCGAGGGTCACGAGATAGGCGGGGGTCCCTTGCCAATGGTGGGGCCACTGCTTGTTCGACGTGTCTACAATATAAGATTTACAATAAATATATTCTATAAAAGACTAATTACTTATTAACACCTTGTAGTGTTGCTTAATACTCAAACAAATTTCTGAAGAACATTGAGCTCACTTTTCTCATTAATTTATTGATAACTTAAGTATTATGAGGTTCTTAGTTTTCGTTTTGAGTATAATTAAATTTACCAAAAAAAGTTTCCACATTCCTCGGCCCGGTCCATGAAAAAAAACATAATCGTGGCCCTTGATGAGAGATAATTGAGAACAACTGGCATAAATCACCTTCATGTGCAAACATTAGAGTTTAGTTTGATTAGGTAAAAAAAAGTATGTAAACTAAAAACCATATTTTGTGATTTTTTTTAACATTTCTTTTTTCCCCCCCTTGGCTCTCATTTCATTGTAGAATACAAATTCAGTCTTTTGTTGTGTTTAGTTCTGGTTTATAACTTTTGATCTAATCTTATTTTTCATTAATCAAAATTAAAATCTTGGGAGTTTTATTATAAGAATGGCACATTGGTGTTAAAAAGTGCTAACTAAAGTTAAGTGGTATAGAGCACTAGCCTAAATCATGGTTTAAATTAGGAGGGATAGCCAGCACACTTACCTAGGTGATACTGGAGTAGAAATTGTTTAGATATAACACTAAAAAACACATAAACACATTGTTAAGAATATAGCTGCATCCAAATATCATATTCATTAAATTGAAACATGACATCTCAATATAGGAACCATACTAAGTCTTATTACATCAATGCACTTACCCCTGAGCATCCAGGATTCTTCCTGTGCCCAGCGTCATTCTTCACTCATATTTTAAANTAAACAATTTCTACTCCAGTATCACCAAGGTAAGTGTGCTGGCTATCCCTCCTAATTTAAACCATAACTAAGGTTAAGTTATACACCGAATAAAGAACGACAGGCTTATTGAAAGGCTTTTTTTTTCCTAACAGAACTCCATTGCATGGTAGTATTTCGATATGAAATAAACTCGTCCCAGGGTACACAAGAAAAGGTCAGTGTTTTTGTAATTTTTATAGAAAAACTTTTGTATGACCAAAATAAATAAAATATTGCTCCAGTAGAAACATGGAGTTTAATTTTCTTCCCCTGGTGATATCAACAGTTGTTGAATATCTACCATGATCATAGTAGCATTAGATTACTTACTTTTTAAATGAAGAGAAAAAGTTGTCATTAAATTCGAGGACACCATTTATCGATATTCAACAACTGTTGATATAACCGTGGGAAGAAAATTAAACTCTAGGTTTCTACTGGAGCAATGTTCGATTTATTTTTACCAAGAAAAAAAAATTGTTTTGATGTAAAAACTACAAAAACACTGGTATTTTCTCGTGTTCCTTACACTCCCACCTTAAGAAGACCTTTGTGAGACTAACCCTTGTTCCGAGACGGTTTTTCTTGGAGGTTCCATCACGTCCGAGTTGGCGGCAGTTCCGTCGCTACCGCCCGGAGCTGTGGAGTTGAGGTTGTACCGGATGCTAGACAGCAGTTTGCTGACGGACTCGCTGATGTCTATCTGCGACAGGTCGGAGAGGTTGAGCTTGCTGAAGCCGGTGGCGGGGGGCGGTGAAGGTGTTCCCCTCTCCTGTTTAACTGTCGGGGGTGTGGATGGTCTGGCTGGTGGAGGTTGCTGCTGCTAACAAAAATAACAAAACATTATTTACTATGCGAATTTAAATATCATTAAATTATAGCCCTTCAAAGAAAATCCTCTTTTCGAGGTATGTTTTGTTGTATTTAGAAAAAAGGTACAGGAAAGTTGTAGAAAAATTATAGTTGAGTTTAATCCACTATTTTACGAATTTGAATCGTGGAAAAATTTATGAATGTAGGAAATATAAATAAAATAGAATAATATAAAATAGAGATAGTAGTTGAATTTTAACATCCTTTCTTATAATCCATTCGTTATAATATTCAAACATTCAGTTCATCGATAAATTACTGCTCTTAAGTCTGGTTGTTAAGTTCATCGTATATTAATTATAATTGGTTCTGAGCCACCAATAAGCAGTATTATAGCTCTAAAACAAATTTCACTTTAAACATTGAAAAAACCTGCCTATTTTATGTAGGGATTTGAGTTTCGAATTCAAGGGTTCCTTCCTTTATAGAAATATAGTTCAAACTTTACACTGCTGCCACTGGATAAAGTGATAGTTGCTTGCTTCTTAAAGAAAATCAATCGTTATCACTCATTCACCCTACCTAGGTTTCATTCTATCGAAACTCATCAAGCGGAAGTGTGAAATGCACAACAACCCAACTTCCTAAAAGAGGAAACACAAAATAACACAAATGGCAGAACAAGGTGATTGGCAAATAATGATGGGACACTTGTATAGGAACATGTAACAACATATATGACAAACACATGAAATATGTTTCTATCCACCTTTCCTGTACCTTCTTCCAAATATAATACAATTATCTCATAAAGAGAAAAGAGGTTTTCCTTATAGAGTTAAAACATTATTTTATTAATCTTGCAAGTCGATGCAATCATATTTTTTTAGACACATTCTGAAATTGTGCCATTCTATGAAAGAGTTAAACGTTTTAACGGTTCGAGTCTAAATTAACGGGTTGTTGAGAAATTAAAAGATTGCCTTGCACAATGCGGTGCACATTTCACACTCCTCTCTTACGAGTTCCGATAGAATGAAACCTAGGTCTGGGGAATGAGTGGTAACAATCAATTTTCTTCAAGAGGAAACCATCACCTCTTTGTCCGGTGGCAGCAATGTAAAGTGTGAATTGTGTTTTTATTTTCATTGTAAAAGCCATATTGTGTTCGTCCCTCTTAGATGTTTCCATCTTCTTCCATAGATAATAAAATTATCTCATAAAGTGGAAAGAGGTTTTCCTTATAGAGATAGTTTAAAATTGTTGTGAAAGGCATAATTTATTAGTTCCTTCTTATAATGCAATAGATTTCGCCAACATGCACATAACCGTGACTTAACTTTGTCTAAAGGCGTGGTAGAGGGGTGTAAAGACACAAAAATAACGTGTTGACCTTGAGAATTAAGATTTGTATGCTCGAATGTATTACAAGGGATTTGTGGTGTGTATAGTAACTGAAAGAAAAAAGTTATTATGACTATTGTAAATAAAAGTTGCATTTTTTTTAGTGAATATGTGAAATTTGATAAAATTCCCCAACTTTTCCTTTCCCATGCAAATTCTATGTTTCCTTGGTCGCTGGACGCCTTGTAATATATCTCTATAAGGAAAATCTCTTTTCGCTTTAATAGGTAATTGTATTATATTGTATTGTATTATATATTCTCATCCACTGTCCTTATCTTGTGTTTGTACTTTATGTAATACCTTTTACATGTCCTTATCTATGTGTCCTATTATCCCTTACAATTTTCCATTTTCTCCCTTTTGTGTTTTTTTCCCCTCTTTTAGAAAGTTGTGTTGTACGTTTCACACTCCTCCCTGATTAGTTCCGATAGAATGAAACCTAGGTCGGGGGATTGGGCGGTGACGATCAATTTTCTTTAAGAGGCAACCATTACCTCTTTGTCCATTGGCAGCAGTGTAAAGTGTGAACTGTGTTCTTCTTTTCATTGTAAAGGACATATTGTGTTCGTTCTTTTATATGTTTCTATCCAACTTTCTTATACCTTCTTCCAAATATAGACCCCTTGTAAGGATTGAGACAAGCTCTATAACTATATTAACGAAAGTAACACGGTGAGGAAGAATTAAAAATAAAATACATCAGAACTATCTTAGAAAAAGGTTGGGGAAACTATACGAGTGAAACTAATCCCTTCAGAACGAAAGTTGAGGGAGGTAAATCACCTGTTTGGAAAGATTCTTGAGTACATCGGTGAGACTAGTTCCTTCCTCGTCGCTCGAGTACCAGTTCTCCTCGACGTGGTTGTCAGCGTCGTCATCGTCATCGCCCGACTGAGACTGTGGACAATCAAACATGCAATCCCAATCAATTCTCATTCTGTGATGGATTTAATATGTACTTAAGTGTATAGCTTTGCTTTCTTCCGTAATAATTACTAGTTTGAACATAATTTCACAGCTCAAATAGTGGAAATAAGCAGGGTAAGCTACCTTTTAGGGAAAACTAAGTGCACTAAATAATCTAAATTGAGCTGCAATTCAATTTTACTAGTCATAAATAGGTGTGCGCAAGTTCAATTTTTTTTTAATTCAAAACGGAGACAAATCAAATATATATTCTTGTAGCTGAATTAAAGTTACAACATTTTACATAGTTCACAAAACGTTTTATTGCCGATATGTTCCAATATATTTCGTCATAAGCCAAAGTATAAAGTTCTTGTAAGAATACGCAAATCAGTTTATGGGATTATTTTAAAGTTAACATTAATTAGTAATATGCAATACAGTTGGTTACCCTTCTCAGTCTTGCCTTGATGGATTACACTATGGCCCCATCTTGTAAGCTACGCCATAGTGGAATAATTTAAGTTAAGTTTGCTGACTTTTGAGGGTAAATGAAGTATACACAACACAAAATGATAATTAAGAAAATGTAATTAAAAATTGAGCATAAATGCATATTTTTATTGACTAAGCTTTGTAAATCTTTGAGCCGAGGATTTTTTTTTTAAATTCGAAGCTGACAAATATTCTAAATAAAGTCAAAAGTCCTTTAAGTTTTGCATACACCTAATTTTACTCTAACTTATATGACATTTTTTTTATGGTAGTGAAAACTGGAAGCTAGCCTTAGCTGTGTGTGTGTGTTTAATTATTTTGTGTTTTACTGAATTTTCACAACCAGCGGACACCCACAGAGATAAACAACACCCAAATATTTTTTTAACAGCACATCTTACCACCCATTTTGGTTTTAAGCCTATACACTAAATATGCTAAAGAAGAAGTACACGCATAATCTGAAAATTGAAAAATGACACCTGGACACGGGAATCGAACCGGAGACGTTTGGCTTAGTACGCCACTGCTCTAACCACTGAGCTATCTAGGAATCATCTCGTCCCAGGGTCATTCTTCACTCATATTTTAAGGCAGAGTCTATTACAATCATAATAATTGTACAAGTGGCAGCAATAAGCCAACTACCGAGTCGAAGGTTGCTGGGTTATCTGATAGCTCTTGATCTTAATTTAAAAAAAACACACATTTGTAGCCGACGATTTCCGCACGTCCATCATAGACTCTGCCTTAAAATATGAGTGAAGAATGACCCTGAGCACGAGATGATTCCTGGATAGCTCAATGGTTAAAGTATTGGTGTACTAAGCCAAAGGTCCCGAGTTCGATTCCTTTGTCTAGGTGTCATTTTTCAATTTTCAGAATAAGATATCTAAATGGAGAATTCCTCACTAAAAAAAAGCATAAATAATAGCTTCGGCTATTTGATTTTAGAAGTGTACCCACGTTTGTGTGGAGAAAGAGGAAGTAAGAGGCTACCCTCAATACACCCGACCGGGATCGAACCGCGATCTCCCCGTCATTGGTAGTCTAGTCTATTGCAAGAGTGATACCTTAGACTATGCGGACACCAACGCGGGTCAATACCCGACCATTTCCACCAATTCAAGATGTTATATTTTAGGTAATATAACTTATATTAGGTATTGGACGAGAACTAAACCGAGGCCTACTTGACTTATTGCAGCCTCGCGCTGTTGCTGCTGGATGCGGATGAAAAGTTCTCGCTGTTTCTTGGGAAGGTGAAGTGGAATGTTGTTGCCGTCGTTACTGTCTGTCCCGCTTTCTCCTGTACGTAAAAATAAACATAAAACTAACCCATAGATAGTACAATGTCTCAAAATTACTCTCCCTTAGTGCCACCATTAGAAATTAGCATCATCATTATCTTTCTTATTTTTTTAAGTTCTCATAATTTATTTAGATTCACCTCGGCTGCTAATATACTGGTTGGATGATGATGAACATAATAATATTTTTTTAAATTTAAGACCGACATTTTTAATTTGGATTAACATATTCGTTCAAATAAACATTGACAGTGTCAAAGAAGCTTCTTCCCAGGAAATATCAGAGTATTTTTCTACAGTAAATTTATTACCAATTAATATACTTTAGCCATTTTTGAAAGAGTCGGAGTCCAAGGCTTAGTGTGTCGTCTCCACAGCCCTGGTTTTTGTAAGTGAACTAATTGGGAGGGAGATGAATTTGGAAGAAATGTCCTCACATTTTCATGGTGAGAGAGTGAGAAAATAATTTAGGAAAACACATTCTCAACAAACCCATCCAGGATAAGAACCTTGACGTCACAGGTAAGCCAGATGAAACATTTATAAAAGAATGAGGGTAAATAAAGAAGTCTGTCCAAACTAAACGCCTGTTTTGAGTAATTAAGGTTGTACAAGAGAGCTTATAATTACGGTATATTGAACATTTGCTGTTGTTGGAAAACCCAGCCATTAGAAAAAAGTTTGTTAGTAAAGAGGGTGCCAAATGTTTCCTAACTTCCGCGAAAAACGGCCAGCATTTTTGCAGTTTTTATATCAAACGTTTTTTGGTCAAAATAAATAAAATATTTCTCCGGTAGAAACAGAGTTTAAAATTCTTTACATGGTGATATCAACAGTTGTTGATTATCTGTCATGATCATAGCGACATTAGATGAGAAACTTTTTAAATGAAGAGAAAACGTCATTAAATTCTAGGACACCCTCGAGAGATATTCAACAACTGTTGATATCACCAGGTGAAGATAATTAAACTCTAGGTTTCTACTGGAGCAATGATTTATTTTCTTTGACAAAAAGTTTTGCTATAAAAAAACTTCAAACGCACTGGGGCCTTTTCTCACGTCCCCTTCCACGCCACCTTAAGGATGCAACCCAACTCACGGTCTGTGTCGCCGGCGTCCTTCTGGTCAGAGCTGCCCTTAAACTTGCTCGCCTCGGTGTGTTCCTTCACCTCCTCCTTTATGTCCATCATCCTCAGCTCTCCAGAATCTGCGCTCCGAGGTCGGCTTTCTTCCCTGGGACTCTCCTCTCGCCTCGGTTTCGGGGAGTAGCTGGAGACAGATGCTTGCCCGTCAGTAACTAGTACGCTCATGTTCAACTTGTTTATAAATAGCAGCGGTGTGAAAGTCATCGCAAAGCCGAATAGGGTTATAGGAAATGTTTTCAAATACAAATCAAAGTTTGAATGAATTGCAAAAATGTTTGAACAAAATGTAACTGAAGAAGATAAATCCATTGTATAGTTATTACAACATTCAATTCAATTAGTGCAGATTTTATCCTTCAAATAGTTTATTGGTGAAGCTTTGTAGTTATTGATTTCAAATTTTTATTCAACGTGAAGTCGGCACCGACAAATATTTAAAATGAAGCTTAAGTTTTTGAAGCTAAAGTAGCCCTATGGCTTCTTTGGTGCTGAATGACAGCTCACAGCCGACTTCTGACGGCTTTGAAAAGTTACTAGACCAAATTATGTACCCCTACGCCGAACCATATCATCTGCAAAAAGATGTGTTTAACAGTTGTTACTTTTGACAGTCAAAATTTAGGTATATACCTAAATGTTGACTGCCAGAAGTCAGATGTGAGTTGTCAGTCAGCACCAAAGAAGCCACGGAGCTACTGTACACACATCTATATGAAATAGTTATGATTTCAAAATAGAACTTCTAATATAGAACGATTAATTTATTTTCCTGATCAAACAAAATTAATTTCAACTATAGTGGTCGTACTTGTTCTTTATTTAATATGAATATTGATTAGTAGTAAACAGACCAATCGCAATCTATTAGATGGGCGAACTATTGAAGTTATTTAAACAACCATCATTTTTTTTTAAACATAAAAGAATATGACATAAAACATAGTGTAAGAGAATAAGCATATGACGGAGGCAAGGGTGAGATGGTATGGACAAGTAATTAAACTGGAAAAAGAAAGGATAATAATGGAGTTGAGGTTTTAAAGGAAAAGACCACAAGAGAATCCAAGGAAGAGATGGAACAGATAACAGCAAATGTGCGGGTGAAAGGAGAAGAATGAACACGAGTAAATGAGGAAGAATGGTGGAAGGACAAAGGAATTATACTAAGCTATCCACAGGCTGGAAACAGTGTTCCTGATGATAATTACTTCACCGTGTATTAGTCATAAAAAAGGTTTGTACTAAATTAAATATAATTACTTTAAAAACCATATCAATTTGTATTTAATGACAAGCAACAGATTTTCAGGTCATATCTAGCATGTTGGTGTGCCAAAATGAAAATTGGTGGTACATACCCTGCCATTCTAAAGAGAACGGAAGTTTCCCCGGCTGTGCGGTTCTTTTCTCGTCTTGGCCTGTCTCCCTGGTTCGCCCAACTCTTCTCATGTCTGTATTTATCCTCCTCCTCGGGCCAGTTCTGTTCCCGTTTCGGTCGATCTGTTTCCTCCATCCAATTCCTCTCCCTCCTCGACTTGGGTCCATCCTCGGACCACCGTTCCCGTCTCGGCTTGCCGCCGTCCTCCGGCCACTTTATCTTCTCGCGCCTCGGCCTATCCCCTTCACGTTCACGTTTGACCTTCACCTCATCTTCGGCCCAATTTTTCTCGCGTCTCGGCCTGTCGCGTTCTTCCTGGTTACCTTTCTCCCTCTTTATCCTATCTCCCATGTCTGGGTTGAGGGTCTCCTGATAAAAGTTCATAGTCGGCTGCTGTGCGTTTTCCTCGCTGCGTTGGTCCTCTTGATCTCTCTCCCCTTCCTGATTGATGTGAGGCATGAAGCGGGACTGACTGGATGAAGACGTATCGTCCAGTTCCCACCGCTTCGAAGACTTCTCTTCCCCCTCTCGCCGTCTAGTCGGCTTCTCTTCGTTATTGTCCTTACGTCTGGAAGACTTCTCCTCTGGATCTTTGTGACGGGAGGCTCTCTCCTCCGGATCCCTGTGCCTGGACGTCTTCTCCCCCGTGTCGCGCTGCCTCGAGGATTTATCTTCGTCGCGCCTCTTTGTCGACTTGCTCTTCACAGAGAAGTTGTTTTCAGATTTGGGGGAAGACGGCATGGGTGTATGGGTTCCATCCCCTTCTGAAAAAGATGGGACACTTTGTTTAATGTATTCACAAAGATTATTGCATTCATTTAATGACGGCCCTTCAAATATTTGTATCTTTAAATCCTTCACTTTGTCCGAGTATAAAAAAATCAACAGAATTTGAAATTTTGTTAGAGTTACTATGATGCTTATAAATGCTGGATCCCAACATAAATTTAGGTAAAACCCAAAAACCAGACCCAATACAGTTAATTTACCACTTAAATGAACGTGACTGTTTAGTTTTTATTTATTTATATTTTAATATTAATTATATTATTGTTTACTTAATCAGACATTTCTTGTATTAATTCATTATTATTTCATATAATTATATTTTCTGTCTATCACACTTTGGAAATTAATTTAGATTTATTAGGATGGTTTATGGGTCAAAATTAGTATTTTCTGTGAGTTTTTTTCATTAGTGAGCAAAGTGTTTGGTCCAAGAGTAGACGCTCAACACCCCAGCTAAGCCCAATCTATATATTTTCTACAGTGTAGACTCATTAGATATTCAACTAACTCTTCTTTATTCGTGTGATAATCCCTTTTAACATCGCTTCACGACATCCGGGTAGAAATACTCATCTTTGTTTCTTAATACACTTTAATGCAATTTACCTTATAGTATTGTGCTGTGTTTCTACACTGTGCTATTATACATTTTCCAGCCATTAGGCCATCATTAATTTGTTAAGATTTACATTTTATACGGCGAATAAAGAATTAATGTGAACATCTTGTGAATGTGGGGAATGCCAGGCCTCCCCCCGGGGTTCGGATCCCACGTTAAACTGTAGGTCCTTCATTTCATCTCACAATCACCCTAGCATTACACATTAGAGTAAGTGCGTATAACCCGAACGGGTAGTAATACGTGGTACTAATAATAATAATANCATCTTTGTTTCTTAATACACTTTAATGCAATTTACCTTATAGTATTGTGCTGTGTTTCTACACTGTGCTATTATACATTTTCCAGCCATTAGGCCATCATTAATTTGTTAAGATTTACATTTTATACGGCGAATAAAGAATTAATGTGAACATCTTGTGAATGTGGGGAATGCCAGGCCTCCCCCCGGGGTTCGGATCCCACGTTAAACTGTAGGTCCTCCATTTCATCTCACAATCACCCTACCATTACACATTAGAGTAAGTGCGTATAACCCGAACGGGTAGTAATACGTGGTACTAATAATAATAATAATAGTAATAATAATTAATGTGAACAGAATTGAAGTTAAAGAAAATAGCAATGCTGGATAGGCTTATGTTTTCTAAGATTCAGATTCAGGATTAACATGCAAAACCAAGTTTATGATCAGATTAAGAGTGGATGTGTTACATTTCTACATTAGTATTGTAGACCAAAAGAGCTATAGGAAAGTGAATCGTTACAAATCAGTCCATACCTTCATTATCAGACTCCTGTCCATCCTTGCTGTTTGCCTTCATGGCTAGCAGCTGCGCTGGGATTGGTATCTCTATCTCGAACAGCGAGGGGATCTTAGCGGAGTTCCCCCCCGAACCGCCCTTCCCGCGGTTCTTCCTACTGTGCAACATGGCCGCCGCGCCCTCTCGGCTCAGCCGGGGGAAGTCCCCCAGGATCTCCTTGGGCGCCGTCTCCAGGTGCTAGCAGGGCAAAAATCAAATGGTGTTATTGCACTAGTCTGAAGTTGTTACACTTGGTTGTCCAACACCATATATCAGTCGGTAGTGTGTGTGTTTCTACTGAGCTAAGGGTCCCGGGTTCAATTACTGGCACGAGCGACAACTTTACCGTCGGTGAAATGTGGGTTTCCCCTTTCACGATGATAAGTCGTCGCCCGAGAATGCAAGTGTTCTATCTCCAAAATTGTTAAATTTGAAATATTTGGTGTTTACGTTTATTTAGAATGCATAGTCACCTGCGGGGAAATTGAGACTACTATATAATTACTTAAGAAGATACAAACTCGAGTTGTCATCTAGTAACATTGGTTTTATACCCAAGGTCAAACTTCAATGCTCTTTTACACAAAAGTGGAAAATTGGACATAGAACACTTGAATTCTCAGGTGATGAAGTTAAGGAGTGGCAGAAATGTAAAGTGTGAACTGTGTTCTTCTTTTCATTGTAAAAGTCATATTGTTGTCTTCGTCCCTTTTATGTGTTTCTATCCTCCTTTCCTGTAACTTCTCCCAAATATAATACAATTACCTCATAAAGCAAAAAGAGGTTTTCCTTATAGAGATATGTCCTAGATTTAAATTAGTTTAGAGTTGTGTGCTGATATAATCAGTTTGTCCAAAAGGTGAACATTAAGTACTTCTAATTTTTTTTTTTTTAATACTGTACACCTTTCTATAGCTATTCAGGGTCAATACAATTATTTTTAAGTTTTGAAATTCATCAACTTTTCCATGTTTTCTAGAACAAAAAAATATTCACTATCTCAGTATTTTATGTGTATCGCTATCAATAAAATGTATAGTTATTTTTGCTGTTTTCTATTTGATTTTTAACACAGTAATTTATAAATGACACTAATAATTTAACCTGGGTTACGCTCGTTTAATTAGAATTTTGAAAAATAGATATTTGCCATGAGAATGAGTTGAACCAAGAAGGGAGAGGATCGTATTAAGAGGAGTGCAGCAGGAGAAATTGTTCTATAAAGAGAGCTACTATGGAGAAGAGAAGTGTCCTTAAAGTGTAAGGAAGTGTAATACAAGGCGTACTTTGTACCCATTGTCACATATGGCAGTTCATGACGATGATAAAATGGCTAAGTGTAAAATAAATACAAGTGTAGACGTAAAAATATATTCACAATGTTTTCATAACCAAGGTTTGTTTCATGATCTGGCCTAGAAGATGTTAAAATAAACCTAAACGCTACAATATTGTGTACCAAGAAATGACAGAATCAAACCAGTTACAAACTGTTTGACAACTGTAGTTTGGAAGAAGAGGAAAATTTCATGCTCTCCTAGTCAACTAACAGTGTCTTGCAATATCACAATTAAGAGCATCTTGATTAAAATATAAGTCAACTTTCGAACAGTAGAAATGATAACTTATCACATAACATTGATCATTGGCCAAAGAATTTAAACGCACATTAAAATAAATAACGACACCACATTTCAAAAGTGTTGCAAATGATAAGAATAATGTTTGAGCCTCCAATAACTTCTTAATTAGATGTTATTTAGTTTTTGAGGAGGTTTTTTTATTCAAAAGATCAGTATCAAAATATATTTGAATTTGAAATATATTATTTCTGGCATATCTACACTACAAAAGTAGCCTATGACATCAAATAAAGGGGGTACATACATGACAACACAAAATTACCAAAATTAACATTTTATGTGTATTTTAGCCTCGTAATTTCCACAGGAAACAACATTTTTTCACCCTCTTGAAATATGTTTTATTTATTTAAATCTATAACTGAAAAATTAACACACACAAAAATTCAAATTTTTAGTTTTGATTGCCATAATTTGTACTGTGTTTCAATGTTTAATGTTTTTTTTTTTGCTTCACATTTAATAAGATATATGTGACTTGTATCTATAAATATGTACTTAATATGTGTAAACAGACCATTACAGTATTGATATCAGATTTATATTTATAGTTGAAATAACTTTGAAATGTAGTGTTTGATTATAATTTATACCATCAATGTCAAAATATATGAAAACAATCTATGGGGCAGAAGTGAAAATTAAAAAAACAACAAGTTATTAACATTTTCCACAAAAATATTTAAAAAATAATTAAACCTGTATCATTTTGTTCATCCGACATCCAAGCTCAGTCAGTAGCATATCTGCTTACCGAGTTATGAGTCCTGGGTTCAATTCCCGGCGTGGCCGAAAAATGTATCATTGGTGAAATGTGGGCTTACCCTTTCACAGAGATGAATTAACGGCCTGAAGGGGTCGATGTTGTGACTGTCTGAGTCTTAAGTTGGATTATAAGATATATGAGGCTACGAGCTATGGAGAAGAGAGATGCCCTTGAAGTGTAAGGAAGTATTGTAAAGGGTGTACTTTGTACTTATTAGACATATGCAGCATAAATATGTAAAATGAATGTAAGAGGGACTAGGAAAGTGGAGTCCATGGGAATGAACCTTTTGAGGAGCATGTTAGCTGTCACGAGGAGAAACAGGATTAGGAATGAAGTTATCAGGGAAAGAGTAGGGGTACAAGGAGTACATGAGATAGTAGAGGAAGCAAGACTGAGATGGTATGGAACTGAGATGGTATGGACATGTAATGAGGATGTTGGAGTACATGAGATAGTAGAGGAAGCAAGACTGAGATGTATGGACATGTAATGAGGATAGAAAAAAGAGGATACCAAAGAAAATGTTGAAAATTAATTATGTAGGAAAAAGACTGCAAGGGAGGCCAAGAAAGAGATGAGAGAAGTAGATAACAGAAAGTGTGTAGGTGTAAGGAGAAGAATGGAAAACATTAAAGGAGGAGTGATGGAAGGATAGAGAAAGATGGAGGCATTTAAATAAACTGAACCGGCCACAGGCTGGAAAAAGTTGATGATGATGATTATTAGGTGACATACCGTAAGGGATCATGGATCCAACTGTGTGTTCGTCTAGTGTGTTTACGTCTGGACTTAGATTTTGGTGAGTTGTCTAAATGTTGTAAAAAATAAAAAAATAATTTCAAATAAATTTAGTTATTCGATTCACTGTTTCTTTGTGAGTAACGCTAGTGCTAAATCTTTAATTATTTGTTATTTTAAGTAGAATACCGTATATTATATAATGAAGTGCTTAGGCAACATTCCTGATGTTTGACTGTAAATAAAATTAAAAACAAATATTAGGGCTGGGAAACTCGAGCCCTTAAAGGTACTAGAGATTTAAAGATTTGAGAAATTATTGAATTCAGGAACATTTATGAGACAAGATCATGAGTAGGTATCGCATCACGCTTTTTTTTTTTTTCAGCAATTTAAATTTTTACAATCATGAACAAAACCGACAAAATTCTTTTAAAAAAATTCTAAATTTTGAGAAAAAAGTGTATTGCCAATTTTTTCACTTATCTATGAGACTGTTTACCACTATGACTAGTTTCTACAAGTTTTCTACATAAAGTTGACTTTTGACATGGATGGTATGAAATTATAATAATCAATTTTCAAATTTCAGTCTTTGACTTATCTGATGTTGCTGAAGTCCACAAGGTTGGATGACTGGTTTTCACTTTCCGTCCTCTTTAAGTTGGTTAAAATTAGTTGTCTTTTTTTTCCACTTTCGCCAGTAGAGTTCAATACTTTTACGTTTGTTTTATTAGCATAACAATTTAAGGTTAAAATTATTAACATCCTATTATCATTAGGTATCTATATTGTCATATTAGTGATTAGTAATATTATTAGTTTAGTATATTATTTTAGCCAACGCCATATGTTGAGATTAGAAAGAACTGAAAGTAAATTTGGAACATAAAAAATAAAGAGTTTGAATTACATGTTGTGTTTATAAAATTATTTTATACACTTATCTGTATTATATAAAAATTTTAAACATATTAGTTTTGTAAGAGCCCAATATTACTTTGATTTTATGCAAACATAATATTAATAATAATTATTAAAATTTAGGTTTCTTTTTTGGTTAATGAAATAAAGATATGCATGGTTAAAAATTGTGGCACACATGGAAAATTTTCAAATTGTTAATTTATCGTTAAAAAATAATAATTTGAAGTTAAACCATTATCAAGGTAAGGTGATAAGAGCACGGCAATGGTGTTATCCGTCCGGAGCGTGCGGAGCAGGAGGTCGGAAAGTAGAACGCCCAGCCAGCTTACCCCGGCAGTCCAGCCAGAAAGACAACGGTGACTAGTTTTTACCTGGGGGTCCCAAGGTGTCCTCACCTTTAGCAGCACAGACTTCATGGCGTCGCCGAGCGGGCCGTGGGAGAACTTGCAGCGCTCGCCAGAGAAACACGTCAGGCCCGTGTGGAAGAACTTGCAAGGGAAGTCGTTGTGCAGGTACAGACACTTGTCCTTCTTGGCGCAACAATCCATCAGGTAGAACTTGCACAGCTCCATCTTGCGCGGGGGGTGCGCGTCGTGCGAGTAGGGACAGTCGTCCCCCTTAACAAACGGGAACAAAACCGGGTGTCAAAAGCGGAGGTGGCCGCAAGGATAAGATACATACCTACCTAGTCACGCCATTTCCTCACGAGGTAGGCAAGAAACTGTGCGTTTAGCTCAAAAAACAACTCGGTACTTTCCTTCCTCGCTGACTATTGCCACACTTTCCTTCCTATACTCCCTTCACTTCAACAACATCCATACACCGAGTCATGCATGCTCTTTTATTATTAAAACTATTAATGTTTCTCTTTTTCACACATTCGTCTACAACATTTAGCCACATCTTACATGGCCTAACACCTTCCTTTTGAGCTTCATATATTTGCTTCGTCACGAGATCCACACTCATCTTCTCAAACATTCCCAAACACAAGTGAGACACTTCTTTCACATTGACCTGTTGTATTCCCTTTCAAACCGCACTCCCTCAGCACTCATCCATCCACAAACATTTCTTAGCTATCTCATTCCGATCGACCACATGCATCTTCCTATTGTGTTTCTCCTGACAAACCCACGCCTCACATCCATAAAACAATGTTGGCGTCAACATACTTTTATATACTGGCGTGTTTGCCCCTTTCAATACTACTTCATTCTTTGCAATAGTAACACATACATCCAACTAATCTTTGAGATGAATTCACTTGTTTGTTGATTTCACCATCTGTACCTCAATTTTTACAAAACATTTTGCCCACTTGTTCTAACGTTTTTCCATTTATATTAAAGCTACAATCATTTCCTGATCTGTCGTATCACCTTAGTTTTGGAGACATTTATACGAAGATCCATTCCGACAATAAATAAAAATGCCAGGACACACTTCCATCAGACTGCTGTTTGCATATGTTTTTTTTATCGATTGTGACACTTAAATTTTAATGGTGATTTTTTGAGTCCATGTTCATATCCCTCAACACTTATATTTTCAATCCTTTCCCGAGCATCAGACCTCAAAAAGACCAGAAGAATTTGAAGAGGTATTTTTAAATGAAATAAAAGGTTTAGGTCCAAATGCCGCTTAGTCAAGAGCTGTTGATATTACCGTAAGTATAAAATTAAACTAAACGTATATCTACTGAAGAATTATTTTATTTATTTTACCCAAAACAGTTTTTTGCTTTAAAAACCGCTAAAAACAAACATAAAACTCGCAACCCATCCACTCCATCTTAAATTAAAGAGACCAAACCAAGTATAAGTGCTGAACTTTACATTTTAACAAAGGGTGACATGAAACGGTTTTAAATTCACATAACCTGCTCTAAAACATTTGAAAGTTATTTTAATAAGTCGTGTGTTGCTGGGGTTCTTTTTAGCACTTTTTATTATCTGTTCAGGTGATAAGCATTTGTACTAATTACACTAATGAGTTAGGCACGAAAAAGGTTGAAATTATATTAAATATACCCACATTTGCGTGGAGTGGAAAACCATTTAGTAAAAAACCACCCTCAGCAAACCTGACCGAGATTTAAACTCCGATCCCCCTGTTATCAGCAGTCTAGTCTATTATGAGAATTTTAACTTATATCATAAAGTCTATTTCTTAGCGTGCGTGGCTTATTTGCGTCCCGTGTTTCCCAAATCGCACCGGTGTGTTGGTTTTGTCTTCACTCACCTTCTGACACTTTCCCTGCATGAAGAAGATACAGACAGAGTCCTTGCCCTGTTCCTGTGTCATCATCATCATCCTCTGCTGCCTCTTCCCCAACCCTCTGCGGCCTTTCACTCCCAGCTCCTTCCTGCCCCCGGCGAACCTCTTGCCCCCTCTCCCGCCGCGCAGCGGTCTTCTCTTCAAGCCTCTGGTCGACCCCCTCTTGGGGCCGGGCCCCAGGTCCCTGTCATCGTCCCCTCTGCGGCGGTTCATACGGGGGAAGTCCTCCCGCTCTTCGAAGTCAGAGTCATCGCAAAAGGAGTCGTAAGGATCCTCAAATGGACCTGTCCCTAGAAAAGTAACAATCTACCATTACAAGTGAAATGTATTATGAGTTAAACAAAATACGTCCCTTTTTTTATCATTTTTTTTAAGGATTTCTGGGCTATATGATTTTGGGATCTGGACTTCAAAGCCACCTATATAATGACTGATTTAAAGAAGAAAAAATAGAAATGAGTCGAATCCACCATTTTACAAACCTGAGTGTCAAATAATAATCTTTATTTTACATTATAATCCCGAATCTTGGAAAGCATTATAAATATAAGCAAAATATGGATCATAACAGAATTATAAAAAAAAATAGACATAGTAATTTTTTTTGCCAAAATGCATCCATTAAAATATAACTTTCATACATTTGCTTAAGTGTTAAATTAATGGTATGGGGTCTGGTTGTTATGTTTGTCTGATAATTATGTTGGGGCTTGAGTCACCAATAACAAATTCCAACCATAAAATTAATTTTAAAAAATTCAAATTTCAATAGTGATATTTTCTTAAAATCCTCGAATCTCGAAAATATTTAAGGTTTTGGAGGTTTAAGGATTCAAGGAGCCAATCCTTTTTCTTAAATTCATTGTTAATTGTATAAGTATCCAGGAATAGGAGTGAGGGGGATGGAGAGGAGGGGGACAACACAGTTAGTGAACCATGAGCTGGGGGATTTGAACCTCGGACTCATGGGTCGGTGAAGGGCGAAAACCCTGGCACTGTTTGCTTAGATCACAACGCTACTGGCGCTCCACCCACCCGCAAAGTTGTATTGCTCAGAGTCGGGGTAGTCCTGTTGGGGCGGGGACCCTCCAGTCCTCATGATGGGTGAGGCCCCCCTGACGTACATCATCTCATCATCGTCCTCCTCGCCCATTTCAATGTCATCTTGGAGTGCAGCTGCGTCATTCTTCTCCTCTTCGCGACGGTGGTTTTTCTTGCGCTTCTGCAAGCACAACATCGAAATACTGCTACAAAAATGGGTACAGCATCGTTGCGTCATAACCCCCACACTGGTGGGCGCGCAGGCTAGGGCGTCAATCTTGTATGGTCTTGTTCGCCAGTGATTAGAAGACTGAAGTTTTAAACCCCAGATGGGTGTAGTGCAAGGTTTTTTCCATAAATTATTTTCCCCTTTCTTTCCCTTGTGAAAATGTGGATACAATATCTCTTTATTCTACCTTTTTCATCACCTAATTTTACTGTTTAAAGGCATATTGTATCTCTATTTAAAAAGTAGTATTTGTTTTATTATTATAGGTTTAGTATTTTTCTAAGCCTACAAGTACACCTATAGCATATAGCTGGACATTTAAGTATTAATTTTTGTTTTATGATTTTTAGATTTTCCTAGTGACAAATTTTATACCTTTGCATCTTTTCTTTCGTCTTCATCTCGGTGTTTCTTTTTTCGTTTCTTCTTCTTGCTCTTCCTCTCTTCCAGGTCTCCGTTTTCGCTCCCTTCCTCGTTTATCGCTTCGGCCTTATCATCGCCTCCTACGTCCTTCTCCAGCGCGGCCTTGATCGCTTTCTCCACGTTACCCGCCCAATCGTCATCCACCGCCGCGGGCTCTTTGGCCCGCCGGTGGTTCGACGAGGGGCGGTCGCCGCCGTTGCGGCTCGAGCGCTTCCTGTTGGCCGAGGGGGGTTTCGAAGAAGGTTTCGAGGAGGGCTCCTTCGGTTTAATGTCCGGAGGTATTTCTATCACAGGAGGTTCCACCCGAGGAGGAGTGGGCAAGGCTATCACAGAGCTGTCAGTCGAGGAGGTGAGTTCTATCACAGACTTGAGCTCGGAGGAGGTAAGGCGATCCTCCTCGTCCTCGATCTCTCCGTCCTCAATCTCTCCATCTTCCAGGTCTGCGCCCATGCTGATCATAGAACAAACAAAACAAAAATAACCAGAAGTTATTTTCAAAAGCTCTTTTTATAACACCATGTCTTACGTTTATGTACTAATTACTCTAATGGGATAGGGATGAGGAAGGTTAAATTTAGAAAAACGTGCACACGCATGTGTATGGAGAGAGAGAGTGGGAAAACATTTACATGGTGTCTACTCAACTTGACCAATGAAATCCCCGACCTTTTCCCTGATTTTCCCTGATCATTTCCTAATATTCCCCACTAAAAAAGGTATGGCACATCCTTCTAACTCACCCCCCTCCCCCCCCCT
>CABFOW010001612.1:78310-97688 GCA_902141385.1 Timema californicum
GGGGGGTTCGGGGTTGTCAGAATACATCTTAAGATTTTTATCATTGTTTATGGCAGTAAGACACCTAAAAAAAAATCGGTTGAAAAATTTTGATTCACCCCACTTGTTTTTTACTAATTTTTACTGTTCAATAGAAGTAATAAAAATATACTTCATATTTTGTACAACGATAGATAATTTCTTACATAATAATTTATTTTTCATTTTAATAATAATAATGATTACTATCGTGCTTTGATTGAATACAAATTTATTATTTTTCTTTTAGCGCCGCGTCTTAGTACCCGTTCGGGTTATACGCTTATGTACTAATTACGTTAATGGTTTTAGGGATTAGCAAGGCTATATTTATAAAAAAAAAAGTGTATCCGAATTCGTGTGGAGGGAGAGTGAAAAACTATTTTAGAAATAAGCACCTCAGAACACCCACCGAGATTCGAAGCCCGATCTCCCCCCGTCTTTGGCAGTATAGTCTACTGCGAGTAGCGCGTTAGATCACGTGGCCACCGAGACGGGTAAGATAACAGCTTTCAATAATACTTCTTTTATAGAGTACTTTATCAATCTTTGCGTCATTAATTAAAAGAGCTAAGAATGTAGCTACAGTAATTGTAGAGTTTTTTTTTCTGCCATTGTTATGACGAGAATTTCGAGTTTTTCAAATTACGGGCTCCCTATGAAAATCAGACTGTACCAAAGAGGGGGTAAAGGGGGCCCGTCTCCCTCTGAGTTAATGTAGGTACCACAGGGGGGACTTAAATTATGTAAGGGGCCATCCTTAAATTATGTAATTAAAAAAAATAGACCCCCATATACATCACGTAAAGTATCGTAAGCTTTCCATCCCCCACCACCGCCTACCTCTCTTATCTTACGTAATTTTTTTAGGATTAAGTAAATTGGATTATCTTAATCGTTTAGTTATTTTTAGACATATTGGTAATAAAGCGAGTGGTATGAAATTTAAGAATACTTTAAATATTTTAGTAAAATTAGGTGTAATACATCATTTATGTTGATTAAATTTTATAATTTATATATTATATATATTTTTTTCCAATTTTTAAATTATATTTTGTCTCACTCTAGACATTAACCTTACGTAAGGTAAATTCTGTAAACGTATGAAAATATTGAACCTCACTATCACCCTTCACTCAAAAATCCCCCTAATTTAAGGACGACCTCTAAAGTATCATTGATAGAATGAGTGAGATATAGTAATTGATAGCAATATATCAGAGCTGATGTTTATGTGTCTTAATTAATGAGAACTATCCAATGTAGAATTATTGAAAACTAACAAACGTTGGCCATTAGAAAGTTTAAAAAAACGGATACTGGTTTTAGACGCGGAAAGAATTTACAACGAATTTATTTTTATTGAAATGAACTTTTTTAAACCTGCCTATAGTTTAAATAATATATATTTTATAGTATTTTTAGCACCGCATCTTAATAACATTAATGTTATACGCAACTGTACCAATTTCCCTAATGTGTTGGAGACGAGGTTGGCTGAATCTGGAGGAAATGTACCCGCATTTGCGTGGAAACACCCCCTCAGTACACCCGAATGAGATTCGAACCCCGATCCAATCACAGTTTATCGCTGGAGTAACACCGAAACAAATTTTATTGTTATTATATAAGTATTGATAATATCTATCAAAAGTGAAAGCTGCAGATCTCATGACTTGACGTATGAATAAGTGAAATTCGTTAATGGTCGTACGGTGAAACTCTTGTAAAACAGCCAAATTAAAATAAAATACAAATTTTGAGAGAAACACAAGTTTAGGTTTAAATATCATGTAAGCGGCATTGTCCAGAAAAATAACAATATTTCAATTCAAAATGGCGTATAATCGTCACATCAAACAATGGCAGCAGTTGTTATTTAATTTAGAACAAGGCCATATTTATCTCGACCCTGATTAGAGATAATCATCTCTCTGCCATCTCTACAAACTATGCGAAATTAAAAAAAACGCAAAGACTAATAATAATTATTGGGCCGCAATTGAATTTATCAACATAACTTTGAAAAACCATGAGTGGACAGACACAACTTCGTGAACGCGTAACAAAATATCAAATAAAATGAGAACATCTCGTTTCACTCCTATCGTTCTGCTTTATGTGATAGAAACGAGCTAGAAATCAATATCTGATGCAACCATCACACCTTCATCTAGTTCATCTCGAAGCACGGAAGTAATAATTATATTTGAGTAATGAATCAAATATTTTTATTATAAGTGATTAAAAAATGATATTATTTAGTAGAAGATAAAATTAGTTTGGTGATACAATGTTTTGACTTTTAACTAAGCGTAATAGTTGTATTTATAATATAAACAAAATAGGTTTATTATTAGCTTACTGGTATCATTGATGGAATAAGACATTTTAATTTCTACCCACCTTAATTGATCAAGAAATGAGAAGGCAATAAATGCCTATTCAAAACTACGAGATTCAAACTAAACGACTTGGCAACAACTATTTTGTTAAGATCCGTTATTTGAGGTGTGTCATAACATTCAAAAGCGTTGTGGGTGTATTTGTTTGGCTCCCCCCATTGAGGCTAGCTAGCACTTTGCAGGTCACACTCATCGCTAGACTCGCAAGTCACAAGAGAGGGGAGGAAGACAGTGAGATAGATGGGCGCTTCCTCTTATGACGTCATTACTATAAAGCTGGACTAAACTTTGAAAAAACACTGATTATGCAATCTACCTAAACAACAAAAACAAATATGGACGACTTGCAAGTGTTCCAACCACAAATTACATTAGATTCTATAACTAGCCACCACCGTTGAAAAAAAATTCACATAAATATAGAAATCAAAATCAATTTTTGATTACATAATTAACTATTATTGAATGGAGTTTTGTTTGGAGGGGATGCTAAAACATTAGTGACAAAATAAATTACTCAGCTTGAACTACAACAATCAAGTTAATTCTGTATTTTTGCATTTTATGGAAATGGGACTAAAATAATCTGCAATTATTTAACTTTTAACTAACTATCCTCATATTTACATTAATTACAAGGAAAGTCCTAAACAATCTTATCACAATGAGCTATGTTCATTTTAACCCATCCGACTCTCGGTGCCTATTGGTTAGTGGCTAATAACATTACATTACATAAATAAAGGCAGCATCCAATGACCACAAAAATAAATAATATAGTTTTATTTCCAAAATGGCGGTATAAAAGTGAAACAGTCATCCAACTCGTGATGCAAGCTATTCTCGCTTGAAGTCAACATCAGCGCCACAACCTAAAGCAGTTAGTAGTGGAACTACTCTTAAACGTGAGTCGGTCTCGCTGGCTCAGCCAAACATTTGTTTTCTGTATATTATTGCTCTTACATCCGACTTATAGTGAATACACTGAAGGAAATTTACATAAAATGGTAAAATTATAGTTGTTAACATGCCTAACTTAGAACTTTAGGTCATGGTTTAATTTCAACCGACTCTTCTAAAGTGATATTTCAATTTTACCTCTACTTTCACATATTTATAATGTCAACTCATCACTTTTGATAGATTTTATCAATAGGCCTACCTATAATAATATAGTAAAATGTTATGAAAACCAGCCGCACAAAATATTTTTCTATTTTCTAAACTCTTCCTGTGAAAATTGGCGTGTAGTCTATACCTTGATTTTCTTTCAAATGGATGTTTTGAGCACATTTAAAAAAATATAAACATATTTTTTTGTTCAACATTGATAACATTTTAGTCCTATACAGATATTAGTGTTATTTTATAGGTATTGATAATATCTATCAAAAGTGTCAGCCTTAGATCACATGACTTGACGTATGAATACGTGAAAGTAGATATAGAAACCTTTTTTCCCATTCTTAAGAAAATGGAAGTGTAGCACTATTTAAATTTGAAGCTTGCTTTATCTTTGTTGTTGCTAAAAAAAATTTGTGATTAATAAAATATTATTTATATATAAGTAACATTCAAAAATTGAGTTTAGTCATCGGCTGAAATTTCTAGGATATTAATAAATAATATATTTAAGCAATTTGAAAAGCGATGATTTTGTCCAGAGTAGTCTAAATACGGGAGAGTTTCCTTCGGTATGGGGAATATCGTTTTAAAAAATGTTCACAAGAACTCGAATACGGAAAATGTTAACTTAATTAATTAATAACTCCCAAGTGAAATTTACTTTTAATCGTATTTGTAATAAAAAAGAATACATTTATTCTTGGTGCTGTGCTGGTGAGTTGAACATAAAGACACATTTTCATCGTCGTGGAGTGAGTCCCGATTTCCAAATCATTAGGTTTAACCTTCTAATTGGGGTTTGAATCAGAAACTTTTTTTGTGTGTGTGTGATCTATATTGTATACAACATGGTAAGGTTATATTCACTGTCCTGGTAACAATATAGTTATGATATGGATAATTCATTTATTTATAAACTCGTTGCTGAGGTTTGAACCAAGAACCTTGCTGCATAAAGTATACTTAAACCAAAGATTTAATTCAAAATACGCGTGGTAATTGGTTAAATTTAAAAAATAAGTTGTTTCTTTTAGTAACGTTCAAACTAAGAGTTTCATATAGCAAAACTTACTTCATGCGGCGATTATACAGAATGCTGTTATATTGTTGTAACTATTTCACGCTAACCTTTGGCCTTTTCTGGCAGTTCAAAAGTTACTCAAAAAGTTGTTCTGTGTTCATTCGCCTCGCAAATATATTTCGTCAAGTTTTACAATCATTAACATTAGTTTACATCATTTATCAAACATAACCAAATACAATCGTATGTCGGATGCATTCGGACATGTTTTCATTAGATTTTCTACTGGCAAAAAATGTTCAAATACCCTCCAGGGGGCTGCCCTGGCATGGCGGCTGTGGTTACACTGGAAGCGTACTCGCGCAAAAATGATTTGGGATAGTCCTTTGTTTTAAGTAAATGAGTCTCGCCTTAAATTTATATTTGCTAGGAAATAATGATTTAAAGTTCCCCATTTTATAAAATAACCCTAGAGAATACTAAGTGAACCCTTTATTTTCTCAATGCAATTTAAATTAATATTATGATGTACTACACGAAGAGCTATCGATCTATCCACTCAACCCACCAAATTTCACGATTACCGTACAACCGAATGTCTTTTAACCAAACTAATAAGTGTTTGTAACCTCTAGCTATTCGCGCGACTAATTCGCTTCTAGGGGTAACCATCCCCGTTGTGCGACACGTGTTTGTTTCATTCGCGCGAATCACGTTTCCACGGTAACCACAGCCTTGTCTAAAATATATTGCTTCCCCCAACCAACCATTTCCAAGTAAAGCTGATTGTTGCTTCATTAAGTTTCAAGCACAAGATAATCGATTCACATCTTTTGAAGTGATTAACAACGGCGATTAAAATGTGGGAAAGTAGGCTATAACAAAAAAAAAGTGAAACATGTTTTATCGTCTACTTTTTCTAAATCTGAAAATAACTAAGTTGTGTAGGCGTTCCGTTCTTTAAATCGGGCATCACTTTTCCCGCCCAACAACTTGTGTAAATAGTTGGTCAGAATCTCGCTAGATGGCGTTGGTGTGCTCACGGGCAGAGTAAGGGTGGCGAAGCAGAGTAGTTCACGCTTCACTCAGAAGAAGGCATGCGGGAAATATGATGTCATAGCAAACTAAAATGATAGTATTATAGCGTCCGCCGAATCGTTAAACAATAGGAGTGATGTAAAGAATGCTATTTTTCTTGTGATTTAAAATAAATAAAAACAAGTAAACAAATATAGGTAAAATAATAAAAATAAAAAAACCTACGCAATTGAAATGAACTTATTTAGTATTGTTCGCGTTCTTTGAAATTAACTCGACTTTATGATATCTACTCGTATCATATACATAAACCTAAATAATAGAATATATGAAACTACTGTGTCAAAATAATTAAAGTTAACACGACTGCTATGTACTCAACTAATGATTAACGATATTGTGTGAACGTTCAAAGTCGTTAGCGACTTATTTTACACTCGCAATAACCGTTTTCTTTCAACAATGAAGATGTATTGTAGGCCCACTTCAACAATGTATCTACTTGTGTTGATATACATTTTAGTAATGTAAGTAAATAAAGACTTCATTCTTGTTTGATTTTAAAAAGCTCTAGTATCAAAAGTAGTTTAAGACTATGTTTTAAGAATTTCACATTCCTGTGTTAGCTCTTGGGATCTCCCGATTATAGGGAACATTGAACTATTCGTTTCCTATCTGATAAACAAATTCATTGAATTCATAATTTGGGACACGAACCCCAATACCTTGATTGCCATTTTATTAATCATCGCTACCTAACTTACTAAATAAATGTGTATTTTATAAAACTGTCCAATTTCTTCAAGATTACTACAGTTAACGTGTGCTACCATGTGTTACTGTTTTAAACAAGCATTTAGGGAAAGTGTGGACGTTTTGTTACAAATAATATGTTATTTTAATACAAACGGAATATTGTATAATTTATACATAACACCATTCCATCAGACTCGAACCTAATAGCTTATATAAGGAACAGTACCTAGTATTAATTAATTAATAGTTGTAAAACTAGTATTTAACACTTGGTACGAACACAGAAATATGTTCGTATGCACCTATAATGATATCAATAGGTCTAATATTTTCTATCATTGCGCTGCGTAATGTATTAAAGCATTTTGTTTTAAGAAATAATTTTGATTACATCTTGTTTAGAAAAATATTTTCTTTTCGGGCTTATAGATTGAGAATATATACAGTAGCCCCATGGCTTCTTTGGTGCTGACTGACAGCTCAAAGCTGACTTCTGACAGTCAAAATTTAGGTATATTTTGACTGTCAGAAGTGACAGCTGATAAACACATGTTTTTGCAGATAATCTGGTTTGGCGTAGGGATACGTAATTTGGTCTGCTAACTTTTTAAAGCTGTCAGTCAGCACCAAAGAAGCCATGGGGCTACTTTTTTGTTGTTGTATGTATGTATAGTTAACACACTGTCTTTATAGTAACAAAAATTATGTAATGTCTCTTCTTTTCTTAAAATAAGTACGGTACACAATCCCATGATATGAAGAGTTCTTTAGATCTATTTAGCATAATATATATAATAAATAAGTTGTAAATATCTTTACGTGCATCTCAAATTACATTTAAGTTTTGTTTTATCATACTGACGATATTACTTCATATTATGTAAAACAATAAACCCCTATTTTGTCTCATCAGGCCATTTTAGATTTCTAAACATTAAGACAATGCGTAGATTGTTAAAACAAATCTTAAAAAAATAATGAGCTATAAGGAAAATTAAATAAGTACTTTCTTCGTTGGTCTACAGTCTACACTGACGAGCTTGACTTCGGATGGTACCAAAGTTCAATACCCGATTGCGTGCATATTATTTACTCTACCTCGACCCCTCGGAGAGAGAAGTATTGTGACGGTAGAAAATAAATAAAATCAAACTCGATAATTTTATAGATGTCGACGTTTTATGAACCCGCTGAAACCGAAAAAAAAAGTTGTTTTCGCTATTTTGTTTTGTCTATCTCGGTTTAGAGCCGAAACCATTTCACCAATCAGGCAAACACTTAGTATCTGAGGTTTGCATAAGGTTCTCCCCAAAGAGTTTTTGTAACTATATATCTAACCCTAAAATTAAGGGTACTCTACTGAAAAGAGAGAGAGAGAGAAAAATAGACGCTCCCAAAATCCGCCTTTATTACCATGTTGATTAAAGTTTGCATATAGACATTGGCTAACATTACTAACAAAATGGCAACCATCCACGAAAATTACTTTTGAGAGTTAGGTATTTTTTACACAAACGGAAATTTCCGATCTGGATCATATCCACGCGAATGTTTGAAATACGAGAAATAACTTATAATTGTAAAGTTGTTGTAAACTACAATTAAAATAAAATTATTTTATTTGAGATATAATTTTATAAAACTGATAGTTTCTAAGATCTACGCAAGTATCTAGGTATATTTATTATAAGGGGGGTCTTTGAAAATGTGAAATTGATTGTTAGGCTCTTTGGTGGACATGGATGTTATTCTTTTCTCGATGTTTCTGTAACATTGTATATGATTACATTTTTACTCTTTGGTGGAGTGTTCCTGCAACAATGTATTACTTCAATTCACGAATCTTATGAATTTTAAATAAATGACCATTTTTTGATAAAAGAGAAAGAAAGTCTGTGCGTTGCACCGTAGGCCTACCGTTTATTTTAGAATATTTTTTCCCCATCCCTTTGATAAATAATGATGCATCAGCTTAAAATTAGTCCTTATTAGCTCGTACTTTTACTATATTAGGGGGAAAAAAACAACCAAACCAACAAAGCCTTCAATTGCTGCATTTAATGTTGACATTTATTTGCAAAATTTGAACGATTGAAACATGGTGATTATCGAGAAGTTAGTGTAAAATTTAAACAGGTCTTTTTGAAGGAAAACAATTAGGTCAATTTTGAAATAGAACGATGAAAATGTACCCAAAAAAAATCACCAATCAAAATGATTTCACACCAAAATCTACTTGATTGTATTGAACATTATTTATTGGTGGCAGAAAGATCAAGGTTAGAGTCCTGATCGGATGTATTGTTGTTTATTTTCCTGAACGGTTCTTCACTCTCTTCGTGATAATGCGGCCACATTTCTTCCAACATACCTCTTACTAACTATATTAGTGTAAATTTGCGGATAGGCTTGATGGTTACGGTACAATTCTCATAGTGGCTTAAAACATAACTACATTTATATATCTATACTAAATATATCTAAATAACTAGATCTATACTTTCACATATTCATACGTCAAGTCATGGGATCTGTAGCTATAACTTTTGATAAATATTAGCAATACCTAAATAATAATAATAATAATAATAATAATAATAATAATAATAATAATAATATAGTACAATGTTATCAATGTTGAACGCAAAATAATTGTTTGTATCCTCTAAAAAGTCATTCCTATGAAATAAGGATTGAAGTAAAACGCGGAGAAAAAAAAAAGCTTTCGAAATGAATAATTATGTAAGGCTGTTTTACCATTCTACTGTATTTTAAGAAAAGAAAAAATCATAATACACATTTATGTAGGATTATTATTATATTATTATATTTCATCTGAATGATATCAACATTCAAACCATATCATTTAACAAGGCAGTTCCTTTGTAACACCGCAATCAGCACCCTTTGCTATAAAACAGTTTTAGTTTCCATTGTACATCAGGTTATTAACCAATAAAACCCAATATCACACAATCCACACGTTTTATTGTTAATTCTTTTTTTTAACAACAGTAATAATCTAGTTCTTTGTGTAGAAAAAAAAAAGTTATAGCAGCTGAAACCACAAACGTTTATATATTCACAAAGAGTAAATACTTTGCAATTGTTGCTATTCTTACGACTTACGGAAACCACCTTCGAACGACGTCCTTATTATGGTGGCATTCTTCTTGATAATTTTTCTCCCCACGCCGAATCTTACTGGCGTGACAACAGTGAAATCTCGACTTGCATGCAAATTAAAGAGTTTGTATGATGCATGTTCTACTTGCACGAATATTCTAAAGTTAGAATAATTTGGCCGCCAGTAGTTTAATTGTCGCGCTAGCTGAACGTGCCCACCGGTTGTACTTTCACGTGTGGACATTGGTTGGTGCGCCAGTCACAGCTTGCAGAGAACATGCGCAGTGCATTCAGATCATTTGTGTGTGTGTGTGTGTGTACATTTGGTGAACTCAACTGTCGCGCAAGTAAATTCTTGCACGATATTTTTTTTAAAAAAAGTGTACAATCCTTTACGCCCATGTAGAAAAATGCCAGATCTGGCCCAGAACTGGAATTGGCCAGATCTGTGAATGCCAGATTTGCCCCAATTCTGGGCATATATGGCCTAGTTCTGGCTAGATATGATTTTTCCATATGGGTGTGCACGACAGTTTGACTGGGATGGCTATTGGCGCAAGCTAAACATGACAGTTCATACGTGTCTTTAGACACGGAACTCTACTGCGCATAAAGAGAGAAAAGCACGGATGGTGGTATTAAAATGGGGCTAAGGAAGAGAAAGTTAAATAGTCTTTATTTTTCATCGACATGCTACGTTACTATGAAAGAAAAACAATATATATATTACTACCCTAATATTTTCCCCACGTACGCATTAACTCTGTTTTTTTTTTGTTTGTTTGTATATTTAGAAGTGAAGTGCTAGGAGAAACTCGTTACAGCGGTAAACGTGACCCTTCTTTTCGCTGTCCACATTGCGAGGAACTCCAATGTCCAGTGATACCAACCTGTGAACATGGAGTTGTGTGGGATCCTTGCTCTTGTTGCCAACTATGCGCTAGTGTGAGTATAATCTAGCTTTATTAACTGTTGAAAATATTTGAGACATTGTTGGATCACACACACACACATTTATATTCACATGGATATATTGTTAAACACTCATATACACACATGCACACTCTGTTTAGCCTGAAAGGTGTCAGTCTTACCTTGACGGATTACACTATGACTATCTTATAGGTTGTGCCATAGTGGTACCATGCAAGGTAAACTTGCTACCTTTCAGGGCAAACGAAAAGTACACACACACAAACATTGTTTATTTGACTGTTAAGCTTATGTCTAATTTTAGAAACTGAGATGGTAAATAACGTGGTTATAAGAGGAATTTATTTACATTCTGTTCTGTGAACTTAACTTTAGTAAGGTAAGAAATACAAATTAAAGTTATGACCATATAAAAGAATAAGTATATTATAATAATTTGTTTTGAAGTCGTTCACAGCCGATCTATGAATTAAAATTAATGTTTTCAAACTTGGGTTGGGTCGCATTGAAAAAATAATAACTTCCTAAGTTTCGGTTATAGTTACAACAGCTATCACCTGGAATACGCCAAAACGTCACAAGCTATAATATTTTCTCATCGCAGCTCAGGCCCTAAAACTTTAATTTCAATACTATAATCATGTTGAGAAAGTCAGAATTTACATTTAAATAGAGCTGTTGCACATGATGTTTCAATGTTACAGGGTCCAGGGGAGACTTGCAACCAGGCAGTTGACTTGTGTGCACCGGGCCTTAGCTGTGTCACTTACAACAAGGCCAGAATGAGGTCCGACTTTCAGAGTTTTCGTAAAGCCTTTTTGTCCAATGTTGATCTTGGAGTAACGTTCCCTACTTGCACTCTAAGCGATCACACCACGGAAAACACACCAAAAAACAGTTCTACCGGTCAAAGAAATAGAAACCCTCGAAAAAAGCGAGAGCATTGGAGAGCGATAAGTGGACAAGATAGCCAAAAAGAAACACTACAAAACACAAATGCATCTAAAGATGATTTGGATGTTGATAATTTCAATACAGTCTCGCCTAGGAAAGTGTATGGGAATTATGTTACTGAAGACATGACAGAAAGAAAGAAGCGCTCATTGCATTTCGATAATAAATCTAGAATTCCCTCAAACAGAGGTCTTGGCATACCGAAGGAAACTTTGAAGAAACGTCTAGTTACCAAAAACGATTCAGAACAACTTGAAGACTCTTCGCTGGAAGATAATAAAGTTCCACCAGATAAAGATCAAAAGGTCCAACAGATATATAGAGATGACAAGAGCGTCAAAGAATTGAAACCACCTAAAATAAAGTTAAGCTCAACTGGTGGTTATCCGGCAGGAAATCGTGATAACACAACTGAGAAATTGAATGATCAGCAAAACACTTCCGAGAGACAAATGTTGAATCATATTAAAACCGATACTGGGTCAATAAAACATATTATTACAGAAGGAAATACTAAAATAAGGGAAAACTCAAAATTTAACGGTGATGTTAAAGTTTTGGATGGTACAATCGGCAAGCAAAGATATGAAAACCTTAATGCAGGGAAAGGTATTTCTTTAAGGAATATGGACAATGACGAAGATTATGGTGAATTTTTTGACGTTGGAATCGGCCAGCGTATCTACGAAAACCTTAAAACCGGGAGGGTAATTTCTCCCAAGTCCATGGATAGTGACGAAGATTATGGCAAAGTTCTGGACGGTACAATCGCTCAAAGAATCCATGAAACCATTGACGCAGGAGAGGAAATTTCTTTCAGGCTCATGGATAACGATGAAGATTATGGTGAAGTGCTGGACGGGACTCACACTAAGCGAAGTATCAACCCTTTGGACATAAAACATGATGTAGATGATCAGGTTAGATCAGAAGAAAAAAGGAAACTTGAGATTCCAAATGGGTGGGAAGAAGACTATCCGAAATCCGATACTTTAGGGCATCGTGATTTAAACTTGGATTACGGAGAGATTTGGAAATACGCCGAAAGATCACAGCGTGGGATTAGCGAATCTATGTTAAACCTCATCGATACTAAAAAGTTGCGCGGTTATAAAAAGGATGAGTTCCACAAGAGAATAAATGTAAAACATAGTTTTGGGAGTCCAGAATCAATGGGTCGGAGATCAAGTGTAGGCAGAGTTAAATATAATGGTCTCTACAATGAGGGGAAACACATAGACACTGACTCTCAAATATACGATATTCAAAATAACCTTTTATTTCAATTGAATTCTTCGAAACAAGATGGCTTTCACAACAACAATTTCGGTTCTTCACTCACTGGAATTTCTGGAAGGAATGAAAATGTTTCACCAAAGGACCACAACAGGATTTTGAAACGTTCAATTCACCAAATCAATGGGTCCGATACGACAAAGCCAGTCCGAATCAGAATGGGCAACAGCAGTTTGATTGATGTTTGGGACAATTCGAGGGTAATAGAGTCAAAAAGAAAAAGTAAAAAGGTAAATTCATCGTTATTAAGAGGAGACTCTTATCAGACCAACGAAAAGAATATGCTCACAAGAGCAAACAATGAAAGTATTAAAGGTACTCGTTTAGATATAGCTGACTATACAGATGGTTATGAACATGCTCATAAAAATATAACGGAGAAAGAGGGTGTGCACGGGTCTTTGCTGAAAAAAGATTTGAGCTCCTTGATGAAACTAATGGTCCAGATAATAACAGATGAAGAGAATGAAGGACTCGACACAATGACAGGACATACAAACTCAAAGAAAAAACGCGAAGACACGGTTAAAACTAATGTTAAGCAATACATGCTAGTCCTCGATTCCGATAATACCCCGCGATATGTTTTACTCGGAAAACAAATTGCAAACAAACCCCTAAAAAAGGAAAATGACATTGATTATGTTTACAAGTACAAAAAGTCTTTACTAGGTGTGTGTTCTTAAAATAAGTTTTTAAGTCTATTTTACGAGTGTAAAAAGGTGTATTATTAAAATAAAGTTGATTTATATACAGCATATTATATTTGTAAGCACAACATTTTGTAGTTGAAGAAAGACACACACCAAACAAGTTTTTAATTTGATTGTATTAATGAACTAGTGCATGGGAATATATAAACAATCGGTGTTCAACTTACACTGCTTGAATAAACAACCCGTTAAATAATAGTCAATATTTTGTTACACCTCACGTAGTGGCTTAGAGATGAGTTACTCACATCCGCCTTGCTCGTCGAAATGGGTCTAAAATAGCTCGGCCAGCTTCCGGATGACTCCCACAGCCTGTTTCTCGGGCATCAGGTAGGCTCGTTCCATCTTCTGGACTCGTGGGTCGCTCTTGGTAGTGTAAGAGAGGGACGTGGTGAAGAACTGGTAGGGCCACGGGGGATTGCTGATGGGTTGGAGGCGATAATGGGTTTGGAAGGGGGAGAGAGGTGACAGATTCCCTGGGTGGCGAAAGGACTCGATGTACTGCCGGGTATTGGGAACGACGTGGAGGGAAAAGGGAGAGTGTTGGGATTGACCTAGTGATTTTATGGGGGGTGAAGTATTTGTGTGACCCAGGCGGGAAGGCGAGAGTGGGGTTCCTTACTGGGGGAGAAGTTAGAGACGCAGCTTGGGGAGGTCTTTCCGGGGTGCGGCTTGGTCCAACTGCGGATGTTTTTGAATAAGTGGAGCACCTTGGGTGTCGGGGGTGGGTAGCTTTGTCTTGTTGGCGGCGGTACCGCTTCTTCTGGCCTGAACGCTGGTCGTAGCCCATCGGTATAGGCACCCGGGGGTGTACGAAATAGCTCAGTGGATATGAACGTGGCGATATGGCTAGGGAGGTAGTTCACTGAGTTAGACCACGGTGAGCCATAGGGAAATAGACTACAGCTCGGTGAGTGAGACCGCGGTGAGTTGGAGAGGGAGATAGGCTACAGCTCGGCGAGTGAGACCGCGGTGAGTTGGAGAGGGAGATAGGCTACAGCTCGGCGAGTGAGACCGCGGTGAGCTGGAGAGGTAGATAGGTTACAGCTCGGCGGGTGAGACCGTGGTGAGTTGGAGATATATTACAGTTCAGCGAGTGAACTTGAGAGGGAGGATGTGAGGAAACCGGAAAGGGTTCATTCAATGAAAAAACAACAACACCACCGTGTTTTAAATAAACGGTTAATTTACCCCCTGAAGGGGTGTTGCCCAGCGTGTGACTTTGCAACGAATGACAATTCGAATGACCGGCCGTTCTTTTATGCCCCCTGTCGAACACTTAAATGGTGTCGGCTCATGCGCGAGCTATCGTTTCAAGGGTAGCTTGTGGTGCGTCATCGGTTCCAAGCCGAGATTCTGCGACGAGGATGCCGCTGGAGTTATTGACCCTTTGCCCTCAGAGGTTGAACAGTGGGGTAAAGAGAGCGACGTATGGATTTATTGTGGGGGGGAGGGGGACGACGACGACAAGAGCGCGGCAGATAGAGATATTGATTAAAGGAAAAGGACAGAAATTTATTCTTTGTTTAAAAAATGCAGCTTTGATAAAAGTAGTTTAATAAATTCACGTAGAATTTTAAGATCTAAAGTTAATTAAAGATTATACTTTAAAAAAATATAAACTACGTATTCAACAATTTGGTAAATAGCAAGGGAATATTTACTAAATTGCAGATACGTGACACGGAACCCCTTTCAGGTCAGTTGTGGAAATAATCGTTAGTTTTTTAATCTCAATATTAGAATGGTTTAATATTTTCATCCAATATATATATTTTTGAACAATTCTATAGAATGTGAACCAATAACCCTTTGATTCCGTATACATTAACTAATAGTCTCTCTAAGATCGGCATATCGTCACATTTCAAGAACCCAATACAAGGGTGTAGAAAAAGTGACAAAGTGTAAAACAAGTCCGACGCCTTTAACTTCTTGACCATCGAAATCGATGTACCGTTAAAAAAAAATTAGCATTGACTCCAACCACTAAGTCAAGGCGAGAAGTCATATTTATCTGCAATATTGATTCACATGCTCTCTCCAGATAATTGCTAGCTCACTTCCTTAAAAACAGCCCTCATCGTCCTTTTTTTAAAATTTAAATTACGTTGATTAAGGTGGGAGTGTAGAGGACGCGAGATAAGGGCAATGTTCTTAAAGTTTCTTTACACGGTGATATCAACAGTTGTTGAATATCTGTCGAGGTTGTCCTGGAATTTAATGACAACTTTTTCTCTTCATTTAAAAAGTGTCTCGTCTAATACCGCTATGCTCTTGACAGATATTCAACAATAGTTGATATCACCGTGGGAAGAAAATTAAACTCTCTGTTTCTACTGGAGCAATATTTGATTTATTTTGACCAAAAAAATTTAACTATAAAAACTGTAAAAACACTGACGTTCCATACATCACCGCTTTAAATCATTAATAGTCAGCATTCATTCATTTGAAGGAACAGATAAAAGGTAAAGAGAAAAAAAAAAAAATCCCAAGAAATGTTGAACGTTTGTTAAATTCATACGCCCTTTTAAATAGTTGGTTTAAGGCTAGCTGCAGTTGCAACTTTTGTTTAACTTTTAATACACATATCTTTTTAGGAAAACTATTTGGCTGCCAAAAATAAAAATAAAACATTTTAACTAACATTATTTAGGGTCTATCCCAATTTTTTCCATTGAAATTACACACTTTAAACTTCAATAAATTTGCGAATACAAACAAAATAAGAGAAAACAGAATGGTGCTAATACTTCAGACTTGTTACTTTTAGACTTTTAGACTACGTATCAATTGTTCATCGATAGGACCTTCACATACAGAGCCTAATCCTTTCCAAGAGGAAACCTTGTTTCATGTCTTACATTTAAAATGGGCAACAAGATAGAAAGAAAAAAATGTGATACAAGAAGATCACAAAAATCGCTCCAAAAAACGAAATGTCTTAAATGAAATCGATGAAAAGCTCTCAGTTATTGCTAATGAAGCTGAAAAAAAAGAGTTAAAAGTCCGTCGTGTGCAGTTTCTTAGAGAGAGAAAGAGAGAGAGAGTATAGTGAAACAACTACAGTGATAAATGACATCTGGAAACCCCCCCTACGTCCTCTGTTACAAACTGCTGAGATCTTACCTCAACACCGAAACTATAGTACATCGGTAGTCCAACGCCTTGTACCACATTACCACAGGTGCGGGTAAGAGGATAATAACGTCTCTTTGGAATCCATTTTCTCTTAATCCTCTAAATTTCGAATAATGATTTTTGAATCTTCAAATCCCTATCTTCGAATCTCTTACAGCTCTTAAATTTTAGAATCCCTAGAAACCTCTAATTCTTATTTTATAATCCTCGAATCCTTACCTTTGAATCTCTCGTAACCTATTATTATGTATTATGATATTCAATGATTCGAAAATTTAATCAGATTCGAGATGAGATTAATTTTTTTTTTTTAGAGCTACTACGACGCTTAACTTCCTGGACAAACAACCCCAACAAGACCTCAGACCATTAATTTATCATTCAATGTGAACAAAATTGAGAATTGAAGCGGAAATAAATAAATCTAAACAATGTGGCGAAAAAAACCCATTTGTGTTTATTATGTTTTCTAAGATTCGGGATTCGCATTAAAAAATCGAAGATTCAATATTCGGATTCGATTAAAAATGGATTCGACGCATCTCTAATTATATTAGTATTTTTTATATAATGTTTAAACTATTGCGTTACTTAAAAAAAAATATTTACATACCCACTTACGTCTACAAACAGTTATTAAAATAAAATAGGAACGTTAACACACTGATTTTATGGCCATTAATTATTTAATTTGTTTTTAAAGTAGGTACTTTAGATGTTCAAGTTGTTAACGCTTGGGATCTACAGTCCAATTTTCATATTAAGAGGCAGAAAAGTTACTAGATTTACTTTCATAGATTCATAAGTCAAATCATGCGATCCGCAGATCAGATATTATCAATATTTATAAAATAACCAATAAAAAAAAACCTCACCTAGACACAGGAAAAGAGCCCAGAACTTTTCGCTTAATATGCCAATGCTATAACCACTGAGTTATCCAAGAGTCCTTCCCGTGCTCAGGGTAATTCTTCACTCATATTTTAGGACAGAGTCTGTGATGGACGTGCGGAAATCATCAACTACATAAAATGAGGGATCAATTAAGATCATGAGCTATCAGATAACGCAGCCAACTTTGACTCGGGAGGGCTTTATGCTGCCAATAGTACAATGAAAACTGTACGGATGCGCATACCATAATGGATTGAATAACCAAGCTATTACAGTGTTGTATAACCGCAATTAAATATCATATTCTTAATCCATCGTGTAGCATTCCAATTAAATATATAACCTAACTCAGCATATTTATCACCTTTCGAATAACAATCAGGAATGTGAACTGATGACTTCAAGGAAGGGAAAAAATCTCACCTGTTTGAAACTTAAAAAAAAAGAAATCTACTAAAATATGTCAGCTTTCATTGTTAAGTTATGTTGTAGTCATTATTTTAGTGTAGTGTAGTGTGTTTTGTCGGGGGTTTTTTTGGTCTAAATGTCTGAGCACAATCATATTTTCAATATAATATACAATTGTTTCAATATTATTGATATAAATCACACTTAGAATGTATCATCATAATATATATGTAATTTGTACATCGGCCAACACAATACACCTTCATTCCATTTGATAAGTTTCGAACGTGAAAACAGTCGGCCTGTTTCTGGCGGGTAAATCTGGCAACAGCGCGCTCTATAAGATCTGCTACAATATGTAAATGGATCATTTTGTAGAAGTTATCTAGAGGGATTCATCCACACAAGACTTTGAAATGCTCCAAGATTGTAACTTAGTTCCTAGGATTGACACGCTAGCGCTATCGGTAACAAAACCGTAGATCCAGTTCCAGTGTAAATACGCCACACAAAACAGACAACGTAAGACTTGAAAAGTTTATTAATAAATTTGAATATTGTAATTATATCGTATGATACTTTGTTGTCAAATGTTATAAATCACTCTTGCACAAAGCGTGCCTTGTTTCCCCATAAAACTAGAATGTATGAAATTAGACCAATAAGAACGTTACAACAAAGTAGATTAACGAGTTCACGGAATCGGTTACATATTATAACGTTTCTTGATACTGGAACTTGGGACAAATTTACGATTTGAAGAATTTTCAAATGTGGCAAACAGTTAGTGATAACCATGGCCATTTGGGAAGCGAGCTGGTTAGTTTTTATTCTTTACTTGGTGAAATATGAGTAAGTATTCATGTATTAATTCAACAAAACATACTAAAAAAATATTAATTCTATCCCATTTAAAAAAAAAAGTATTTTTAGATCGGATGTACAACGAAATAAAAAATATTTGTGTGTGGTAATTTTCTACTAGCGTAAGAACACAGGAAGCAGAGCGGTATATAACACAATTTTATGGGTTTTAAAAGTATTTTCATATTCATACGTCAAGTCATGTGCTCTACAGCTGTCACTCTTTATATAATACAGTGTACGTACAATCCTGAACATTAAAAATTATCTTAATATTTTAAAAATTCTCTTTTTACCGTGTTTGTCGCATCTTAAGAAGATTATTTTGTAAAAACTTTATATTTTCGCCAAAATCAACTCAAAACTCAGAGTATGACGTGATTATGACTTTAATAGTACATTTCCCCCCCTCAAAATATCGTTAGCTCTGATTTATTGAGATTTTTTCCCCCGATTTATTATAAAAAGTTATATTTGATGTATCCAAAATAACACATTATGTGCAAATTTCTATACTAGAAAAAAAATATTTCCAGATAACATTTGTTCTAAAATTAGGGAAACTACTTGAATTTTATATTTTTAGGGGCAGCCCGAGGTAAATTTTGCACCCGGGTGGGAATGCTTTTAGACACCCCCCTATGTAGTTGGGGGATGATAGGAAAAAAAAAAAAAAAAAA
>CABFOW010001612.1:99619-138110 GCA_902141385.1 Timema californicum
TCTGACAAGACATCTTGTGAATGTGAGGAATGCCAGGTCTCCACCGTGGTTCGGATTCCACGTTAAACTGTAGGTCCTCCATTTCATCTCACAATCACCCTACCATTACACATTAGCGTAAATGCGTATAACCCGAACGGGTAGTAAGACGCGGTGCTAATAATAATAATAATAATATAGACATGTTCAATATTAATTTATCTTTATGTGGTTTATCATTAACTACTACTTACATACATTTTAATTTATATTAGATAACTAGTCTTTCATACGGCGAGTTTCAATCGATAAGTTCATAACACCAGGAGCGCTGAAACCAATTTGACTTAAAGCAAATTAACAAGATGTGTCACACAGATAAACCACACATCTTCCATATGTAAACTTATATAGCAACGGTTTGTTTCTCAGATGTGTTATCACTTATGAGATATATAAAGTGTCCGTAGCTATAGTTTTGGACTGCAATATGTTGTGTTGTGTTTGCAGGGCGAGGGGCAGAGGTGTCGCCTTTCAGCTGATCCTTGCGGCAACGGACTGACGTGCAAGAAGATTCCTCCCCTAACTTCCCTGTTCAGGGTCTATCTTGAGAACCCACTGTCACAGAACATACTAAACACACACATGAACCCATCTTTAATAAACAGTAAGAAGGGACATTTTAGATACCCATTCGTGGAAGGAGGGATGGGAATAAGAGGGGAAGAGAAAAGTGCCGACGGTAAACAAACATATGAAAACAACGACAATAGATTCCACAGCAAAGAATCACGTTTACCGAAAGAAAACACGTTACTAAAACTGGAGCTCGAAAATTATCAGATGGCGAAAGATAATATTGATGACCTGTTTCGTTCAATATTTGAAACTAACGCCGAGCTTCCAAAATTGGTCGTTAATCCCACTGTCACAACTATGAAGCAAAATGTAAAGAAGACTTTTACAAGTGATTCAGAGGAGCATTATGTTGACACCCCTGATTTCGGCAGGAAACAAATTCGAGAAAACGTAGTGAATGACGACATCAGCGTAGAGACGAGTCAAAGAGACAGTCATATGTTTAATTCGGGGAAACGCAACTTGATGACTGATCTTAATGAGTTGATAAGTGAATTCATACTTTTGGGGAAGAGATCACACGTTAATCTCGATCAAAATTTAGATGAAGTTGATGAATCTAAATGGTTAACAAAAGGTATACCTGTAGATCTGAGCACGTTAGTTCAATCCAAACCAAAACACAATACTATCCAACTTCATAAATACCATATGTTTAATAAAGATAGCAAACCAAAGCCCATGACAAGAAATCAGAATTTATTAAACTATAAAAAGGACAATAAAATAAATATTGATGTGCAAGATCGACTGCCAATTAAAGGACAAATATATCTAGATAATTATTTTACAAACTTGGAACCAAACACGGCGAACACAATTAAAGGAGAAAATAGGTACAACCATTTTCTGACCCCCTTTGATAGAAAAACGTTTCTATTTGATGATAAAATTTCGGGTATAAAAACAAATAATAGCGAGAATCGTAGAAACAAAGGGGTTCTTTTTTCTTTCGATGGTACACAGTTTTTAATCAATAACAACCCTTGTCAAAAGACAACTGATTCCACTAGTAAAGATGTACGTAATCCTTCAAACCTAAACAACTTTATTGTAACATTTAATGGTGAAAAGGTTCCTTTAGAGGACGATAAGCTGCCAACGGTGGAGGTCAAAAGTGAACATTTTATGGCCAATGTTTTGAAACCAAGTCGAGGCGTTGTTGTAACCTTCGATGGGAAAGAGTTACCGGTAGATTTAGTAACGAGCGAGAGTGACAAAAATGTTCGGACAGGCGGGTTGACTGATGGCGTTCTAAACAATTTTCTAGATACTAGCCCAAAAGATAAAAGTGATAAGGAAATAAGAGGTAGGCGTTCCAGCTACTACGAAGATAACAAATCAACCAACAGTGAAGAAATGTTTATAAAGCGCGAGCCTCTTATTTTAGGTAATAGATTATATGATAGTCTAACTGCAGAGCAAGCGCACGAGCTTAACCCTAGCGAGATCAATGTATTTTATCCAGACATAATCGAAATGAAAGAAAGATCAATGGATATGCTTCCGAGTTTGGAGCAGGTAGCATTGGTTGGAGCAGAAGTTACAGGAAATTCTTTAAATAAATTAGCGGACAGTAGGGTTATTGATTTTGCATTTAACAAATCTGGGGACTTAGTCGAGGGAACAATGAATAAGGCCGGGAAAGAAATGAAACATATGGCCGACAAAGAAACATCCAGCAATGTTAAAAACATGGCTGAGAAAATTGTAAGAGGAGCAATGGAACACGGAGGCTCTGGATTTATATATTTAGCACCTATCATGGATGATGTTGTCAAATTAGCGGGACCAGGGATTAAAGAAGGCATAAAACACACTGGAGGTATAATACAAGGAGCAGCTGATGGTGAAACAAGTGACATGCTTGTTAAAAGAGGCAGTCAATTGGCACAAACAATGCTTGGGAAGGTGGCGGATCACATGGGACAATTGGGAAATAGCGAGTCCGCATCAGAAGCAATTGAAATTTTCAGCGACAAGACAGCAGGATTTTTTGGGTGGTTAGGTGAAGGTCTAAAAGAATTTGCGCCGAAGGGTAAAATGACTGGTGACGCAATGAAAAGCATATTGCATAAATTGGGAAACACTTTGGAAGATCTTGGTCAAAGTGAAGAATCTAAAATAAAGTTTGGTGTGATGAGCGGATTCGTCAAAGGTGGACTGGTTAAGGTTGGGTCAGGGATAAAGAGTGCGGCGGGTAGTAGCTACTTGGATAAGATGAGCGACCTGTCCATCAAAGCCTTAAAGAAAGCCGGGAATGCAATGGGAGAGATGTCGTCATCAAATGTTATAAGTAACACCGCAAGCGTAGTCGCACACCTCGCCAAAGAAGGAGTCAATTCTTTAGGATATCTACTAAAAGACGTGGCTCAGAAGCAAACTACAGGCCAAGTTTTTGAAAAGGTCGGGGAAGTAGTCAAGGAAAGATTAGGAAAATCAGTAAATTTAATTAAGGGCGTGGGCGACAGCAAGAGGATTGACGATGCTGTCGAAGTCGCTGGAGGGTTGACGCAGAAAGGGATGATAAACACAGGAAACAAATTAAAACAGTTCGCGGAGTCGGATTTGCCAGAATATTTAGTGGTGAGGGGTGGAAAAATAGCCAAAAACATTTTAGGGTACGCCGGTGAAACTTTAAAGAACATTAAAACACAAGATGTTGTTAATACCTTAGGAGGTGCAACGAAAAACTTTATGACAGAAATAGGAAATGCTTTATCTGGTGATGGAAATGGAGACGTTAAGGGTATGAATACTAAGAGTGGAATGGAGGACGTGGATATAACATTCAATGAGGTCCGAGAAACAAGTCCCAGTGATAAAATCTATTCACTCGAGCAGCAGGTTTCATCACGGCGTAGGAGAGACCTTCATGAAGAAACAGGTGGCAGGTACATGGGAGGTGGAAGGAGGTTAGGGGATGGCGATGATGACTTGGACGTGACCCGTTATCAGGGAAGGGATGATCTTTTAGATTACAGAATTGATAGTGGGAGCCACGTTTTTGGGACACGCGATCCAAGACATAAAAGAGAAGTAGACACGATAAAGCAAGCGTACACGTCACTAGGACATAACATGGCAGGGCACACTGGGTTAGCAGACGTTGAAACTGAGGGTCAAGGACAGAAATCAACTCAAAGCCAAGATGGTAATGGGAAATTGAATGCTGTAGAGCCAAATTACGGCGTAGTTCTAGATTCGGGACCAATTAATGGCATGGGCCCAGTTAATGGTATGGGTCCAGTTAATGGTATGGGCCCAGTTAATGGTATGGGTTCAGTTAATGGCATGGGCCCAGTTAGTGGTATGGGTCCAGTTAATGGCATGGGTCCAGTTAATGGGTTGGGTCCAGTTAATGGCATGGGTCCAGTTAATGGCATAGGTCCAGCTAATGGCATGGGTCCAGTTAATGGCATGGGTCCAGTTAATGGCATGGGTCCAGTTAATGGTATGGGTCCAGTTAATGGTATGGGTCCAGTAAAGGTTATGGGTCCAGTCAGTAATAGGGCAGCAATTAGTGGCTATATACCAGCTAATGGTTTGAGTCCCGTTAATGGCATGGGTCCGATTTATGGTATGGGTGCAGTTGATGCTATGGGTTTAATCAACGGTCTGGGTCTAATCAACGGTATGGGTTCTTTTAATAGCATGGGGCAGATTTATAGGACAGGAGCGGTCAATAGTGGCACGATAAAGTCTTCACAGCCAGGAAAAAGAGGAGGAATTTTTGGTTTTATCAGGGATGTAATAGAAACTCCAGGAAAATTGTACAATACAGGGAGGTCATACGTTAAATTAGCAGCTAAGGAAGCTCTAGACTCAGGTCTACAAAGGACGCAAGAAATTATACTTGGAGATAGAATGCTACCCGAGGAAATCAACAAAATAGAGTTGAACAACCAGAGCAACGAAATAGGGAACAACACCATTTATAAGAACGAAAGTGGTCAAAACAGCTATCACCAAGACGAAAAAGAGCCCACAGTACAAGAACGTAGTAGCTTAGGTGATGATTTGATCGAAATGGGGAGTAAAGTGGCAAAAAAGGTTGCTTTTAAAACCGCCAAGTTCGGGAACCAGGTAATAAATACAATGACGGCCCCGGCATATGTCCGAAATACGGAGGATCTCGTGTCAAACAGCGGGATCTTCGGCGCAAAATATCTTGCTCCTGTCGTGAGGAAGGGTATGACACATCTTCACACCTTGACGGAAACACTAAGGGAGATGTTGGAAGATCAGGGTGACGGTATCGGGATGAACTCGGTGGACGCTATGGGGCAAGACAATTTTGACGATACAGTGAGCTACGCAGACCAATATGGTCTAAACGACGGACAGAATAATTTCCAAGTTCGCTTGTTTAACAATGATGATGATGATGATGATAAGTCTGACGATAACGACGACGGACAACGAGAAAGGGGAAAACGTGATACTATTAAAGACGCGATTTTGACATTGTCTTCTGCGAGTTACGGGAATATACCACAGAAATTAGATGTAATCAAAGACCTTTTAACAAAATATGAAAATTATTTAGTCTACAGTAAAAATGGGAGTAGTAAAAAATTGGAACCTAAGCTCAGTGACTTTCAAAATATGAATTACGTGTCTACAACAGCATCGCATCTCGCCCAGCCAAGAGGTCAAGGTGAAATTTACTCTATTCAAGACAAAGCATGGGAGCACGCACAAAGCTTTTACAATGATCGTAATAAAAATCAACTCCCTCTACAGCTCGACTTACTTAACAATCGTAACACAAGAAAACATCAGCAGTCGCTGAATATAGCTGCTCAGCCATTAAGTACACTATACCTGCTGAGTAAATATTATCGCCAACTCGAGAGTAACGCAGAACAAACCAAACAAAAAATATTGAACAAAGGAAAAAACATGGTGAACAAAAAGTTGATAAAAATGCTATTGAAAAGTAAAAGAAGCAGACCCGAGAAAAGCAAGGCATTAATGTTCCCTAAAACAAAAATGGAAAAATCACAAGATGGAACAGATGTCAAGGGTGAACAAAACGTCAAAATATTCAAAACTGATCTTTTCAAGCGACAGCGAGGCAGGTTTGCGAATAAAAAATACGAGTCAGTGAACACAAACACGCCCGAAAATAGAACAATGAAGGGAGACATTGACGACCAGTTTCGACTCTTACTTCCAATACCGACATTAGGGTTGGGTCTTTCAGAGGGGTTACAAGAATCGACTAAAATGGCTTCCAACTATAAAGAACGACCATTTTTAAAACACAAAGAAAATGCAAAAGAAAATTTGGCATACGAAACGTTAGATTTGCCAACGGAGGGAATAAAACGACATTTAATGGAGGGTTGGTATTTCACAGATGTTAACACGAGAAAAAAGAGCTATATGGACAATAAGGAACACTTAGTGGAACAAATAAGCGACTCAACAAAAACACCCCTCACAACGGAAAGGAAGATAAGGGAGGCAACTTTTTTGTACCTGGGAGACGACTCATCGAAAGAAAAACGATTTGTGAACACTCTAAGAAAACGGCATTGGAGAAAACCACTATCACCTAAAATATCTTTTGAAGTGGAAATAAAAAAGAGTAGCGTTCCAGATAACAAAGAGTTAGCACTAAACAATGAATTTGTTCTTAAAGAAATGAAGCAAAGAAAGTTAAATCTAGAGCATTTACAAACACGCTCACATGACTTAGAAGATGGAATGGACACATTAAAGGATGAACTATTCCGAGCAGGCTACAAAACCTCTCGCGAGGAAGGTCTTGAACGGTTAAAAGATCTGACTAATGACATGGACGAAGAAATAGCCATGTTAGGAGAAAGTATTTCTCAAATAATTAAAAACTCGAAGGAAAATAAGTACGTGGCGCAAAACCAAGCTACCACAGAGTTTATTACATCTTTACAAGACCCAATCGCAAGTGAACCAACCCCAAAGGAAACTCATATCCAAGGCATATCTGAAGAAAGTGCGTCTGAAAAAGTTGCACTGCAAAGCACCTCGGAGGAAAATGAAGACAAGAGTGACTTGATTATGGTAATTGAAGAGGTGCTTCAAGTACTTACTAGAAAAGAACATCCAAATTTAGATGATATTATAAAAGTTATTTTGAGACTTTGGGATATAATAAACGAGGAGATTACTGAAAACGACAAAAATAACCAGAGCGAAGAGCTACGTGAAAACGCAATACAGACAGAAGACGATACACACGGAGATAACACAGATAAAGAAACGAAGGAAAGCAATGATAAAACCCAGTCTAAAACAGTAGGGTTGATCACAGAGAACACTGGACGCGAACGAGAAGAAAGATACGTTAATTTGGATCATATTTCATCAACTCTTAAATCTATAATGAATTTAATAGAAAGTGTAATAGATATGGCCATCCCTCTAAACATATTTGAAATAGTTAAAAACACCATAATTCCTGAAAATCATAACTTGGTTGACAGGCTGAATGATTACTTGAAAGAAAAACATGAAAGTAGTACGGAAAGTATGTCTCAAATCATTGAATTTTTAAGAACCAGTATAACTTTAATTCCTGAATTACTAAGTATAGCTAGAAAATATTTACTAGCTGTGACCTCCTCGAATAAATATGTACTAGTTTCAAACGTGCCCTCCACAAATAAATATTTACTAGCCTCAAACGTGCCCTCCACAAATAAATATTTACTAGCCTCAAACGTGCCCTCCACAAATAAATATTTACTAGCCTCGAACGTGCCCTCCTTGAACAACAATGGAGTTTTAAAGGAAGACGAGAAAGAAATACAACATTTACAAGAACTTCTAGCTGCATCTAACAAACCGCCTAATAAATTAACGACATCGCCGTTTTTAGTGGACATTTTTTCTAATCACCAGCCTCTTCCCGAAAGTTCTCCAATAGAAATAAACGAGGAACGTTCGAATACCGAAAAAGATTTTGTTCAACAAGTCTTGGATTTATTAATATCGCCCAGTGTTGGCTCACAAAGTACATTTGTCGTCCCCGCAGAAACTATGAGAAGAATGAAACGCATTTTGATGCCATTCGAGGATACGTTGGTAGAAGTTCCGGACGAAATAATCTCCGTGAAACCCATATCTCAATCGGAACTTTACAAAACACCTACGAGTGACACTGAAAATCTGTTCCTCGCCCCACTCATCGATCCTATTCTGATTAACAACCAATATTCGGCCATCGAGTCAGATATTTCCCTGGAAATTATCGATCTAGCCTCTGAGAAACGAAAAGATTTCTTTAACAATGGAGAGCAAAGGAAATACCGTCTTTACGTTGACGATTACGGCGAGGCCCACTATGTGGATATAATACACAACACCGACGTGTACTTCACAGATACGTTCCCAAGATACGACTCTTCCAAACTGGGCATTTGCTCTCGTTGAGCTTTCATTCAACAAGTTGATGTATCTTTGGTGCCAAGTCGTAACAGGTCAGGGACAGTTGTGCCGTCATGAGGGTAAAATAACATGTATGTGTTTATAAATGATTCACGCGAATCAAAGGTTTCTAAGATTGCTTTAATACAATATATATATATATATTTTTTCCTGTCATGATTTATTTGTTGTCCGGGTTTCTCTGGAATACAAGACTTTTGCAAAACTTGATTGCAATAAATTATTCATCTCGACACAAAACTGGATGCCTTCCACGTTAGTGAAATAATCTAAATTAAGTTAACACTAATAAATAGGTGAACTGTGTGTCACCATACAAGAAAGGTTAAAATGGCGGGCGGTGTAAAAAAATAATGTTTATAAGGCAAGCGTAGCAGCACAATCAATGAATGTGTACACGCAAGGAAAACTCTAGGAAATATACAGAAGTCCATACGTTTAATTAAATATTTTAAAAAAGGTTAATTTATTATCACTAGAAAGCATTGTTGTGACTGAGTGAGGTGGTGTTCACAATATCTTATATTCATCATTTCGTTTTAAGGCCACCTATTGTTTGGGAAATAATAAAAATGAAGATGCTTAGCTACCGTAGGAGAAACATTTACTACGGTTAGAAAACACTCGTGATAATACTGGAGAAGTATGTGTTATTTATTAAAAACTATCAGTTTTATTCGCTAGGCTGGTGATTTCTTTGTGTACATACACAATCAAAGGAACAACTGCCAACAATATCTGCAGGACTAAAATATAATATAACGAGCTATTGTTGTTTCTGTGCTATGTTGAAATGTGAATATTGGAGCCTAAGAAAATGAATGATTACAAATATAAATTAAAGTTTAAAATATAAATCTTATCAGAAAACATTTCTAAGAGAGTCACCACACATTATTTACTGGAATAATATTACATTTTAAAAATAATTATTTTAAATAAAATTAAAACTACACGAGTAATTAATAATGTATTACTTAATTTAAAACAATTTGAAATATAATACATACAACAAAACTTGAATGTTATTTAAAGCTAATTTATAATAATAATGATAGTAATATGTGTAACATCCAATGATATCAATATAAACTGGTCAGACATAATTCTTTAGGAGACATTTTGAGCTGTCATCTGAACACCATAGTGTAAGAAGGAAAGAACATTTCGTGTATCTCTTTCTTTCTTACACACAAACAAGGCAATGTGGAATTTTGACAGCATTCGCCAATTTCTATGAATATTGAGATACATCAATGTATGTTTAGTTAAATGAAATAAATGTCCTAATAAAAGGTTTAAAAAGAATAGATAAGGTTGAAACACGTGACTTATTTTTTCAAAATAAGTTAATGTATAGGCTACTATAGTAATACTTCCTTAAGACCTTAATCTAAACACAAAGTTTGTGATTCAAACAAATATAATCCCGCTGTTAGATACCTTATATGATATGAGCCAAGGCCGTAGCTAGCCAATAGTTTCAGGGGTAATTTGGTGGGCCTATCCCCCAATTGACGGAGGCTAGAAAAAATTATAAATAAAAAACAGTTCTAGAAGCTATCTGAAGTGTTTTTTTTATGGCAACACAATCCCCTAACTGCCGAAGGCTAGGACAAATTCCAGATATTAAACAGTTCTAAAAGTATTTATGTTCCATTTTATGCAGAACGCCTTTAATAAGGTGAAATTAAACTATTAATATATTCGATCTGGACTATTTGTCTAGGCACAGTTTTCAATTACAAAGCGTTTTCTCATATCCTGAGTCTGCAGTTAATACACGAGTTGTAACGTAGATTTTATTTGTTACGAGTTCCTTGTGTTATTGGTTGTACATTTCTGATGGTATCAAAGTAATTATCGTCGTGTTCCTTTAGATAGTTTTGTTTTCAATCTTTATTAATATTACTGAATTAAAACTTCGAACGCAATTCGATATGAACGTATGCAAGAATTATAGATGATAGCAAAAGCGAAGCAACATAATATTTTTATGTTTCAATTTACTCGTATTTATATCGCTATGAGACCTATTTTCTTTTTAACAGCTCTGTGTGCATTTAAAATAGTTAATGGGACAGTAATTAATACACTATAATTGCAATACAACTGTTTAGTGCAAGACTGGTATACAAACATGTACCGGTATTTAATTTTGGTTCCAAACGGCTGGGTTTTTCCCTCATTATGTAGTTAATGTGCTTCTGCCACTGTTATTGTCTATAATAAATTCTAAATATTAATTTTATTTTCCACGTTTGGTGTTTTACTACCCACCACTTTTGATAGATATAAAATAATACTAATAATATAGTAAATATTATAAATACTGACTGTCAAAAAATAAGAATGAATTTTATTAAATAGGTAGTGTTATTATGAAAAATGGGACCGTAGTAGCTTTATAATATACATTTTCTGACATCCCCGTCGTTTAAAGCGACTGAAATCGATCATTAGATAGTCTCAATTTTCATAGGTAGCCCGTTATTTAAAAATATATATATTGAAATTTCATGTCGCCACAAAGGCGTAAAATAACAAAACAAATGTATTTACATTCTTAGTCCATTTAATTAATTCTGAAAATTGAAAAATGACACCTGGACAAGGGAATCGAACCCGGGACCTGGTGTCATTTTCCAATTTTCAGAATATGATATCTAGATAGAGAATTCCTCTCTAAAAGCAAAAATAAAAGCTTCGACCATTTGATTCTTAATGATGTAAAGATGAATGTATACAGTAATCCATAAAGCAGCATTATTGGAAGCTTTTGCTATGTTTTAAATGAACTTTATAGCTAATAAATACAATAAAAACAATTATAGAATCACAAATTTTAGCGACTTTCAACCAATGTTGGTGGTAAAAAGTGGGATTCCTATTAAAATATGGTACTGGTTTATATGGCATTAAATATTTTCCCTTCATTATCCCCGAAAACAAGAGAGTATTGGGTTTGAATTACATTAAAAGAAGACAGGGAAGTTAAATTATAACGACCAACAATGAAATATGTGAGGTTATAGCTTGGTTGAACCTATAGTCTTCGAGTCATATTTCTTATCTGAATGACTGACGACACACTGCCAGCTTGATCGCGCCTCTAAAAGGCACGGCCATACGGATCTCGACTAGACATGAACGCGCGAGGGTTTATACGGACCGTGCTTGCCATCTACATGTACGGACCACGGTAAGTATAGTCCATTCTTCATAGGCAGGGCCTTATCCGACAGAAAGAATTCACTAGGTCTACTTTTAGATACTCTTATCAATATGATATACATTACCAACAATTAGCATTATAATAAAATGTTATCAATGTTAACAGTAAGAAAGTTTTTTTTTAAATACGATACACCCGAAACGGTGTTTATGCAGTCTAAGGCGTGAAGCTTGCAATTTAGTGAATTGTTGGTGACAGGAAAGGTTGAGAATTGAATCTCGGCTGGGCTAGTAGGGGCTGTCTTCCTCACACCTTAACAAATAACTTATCAGTGAGCTTTATCTCATCCCATCTTTCAGCTAATGCCGGTGCATAAATAACCCTCTTCATCCTTACCTTGTAGAATCATCTGTCAATAGTCCTCGATAGTAGTCGGCCATCTTGCTGTACCGCTAAACATTGCCATGCTGAGATTGTTTTCAGTTCCTCTCAGTCCAGCAGCACAAAGGTCGACTGCCCACAATGCACAGTCTTGATCTGTCCGTATGGCGCAACAAAAGACCCGCGCCAATGCTGTTTCTTGTGCGCCAAGGTAGGTTTATTTCTTTCTTCGCCGCGTCTTAGTTCACGTCCCGTTCGGGTTATACCCATTTTTTTTAACGCCGAGTCTTAGGTTATACGCTAATGTACTAATCACACCCATGAGTAAGGAATGAGGAAGTTTTAATTTAGATGAATTGTACCAGTATTTGCGTGGAGGGAGAGTGGGGAAAAGCATTTTGGAAAACACCATCAGTACACACGACGAGGATTCGAACACCAATCTCACTGTCATCGGCGGTCTAGTCTAGCAGTAGAGTGACACCTTAGACCATGCAGCCACCGAATCAGGTATATTACCTATTAATTATCTACGCTAGTACCCACTTCGGCAGTCGAATGGTCTAATGCGTCACGCTCGAAAAAAGAGTGGAACTGCCGATGTAGGATCGGGGTTCTAATCCCGGTTGGGTGTAGAGAGGGTGATTTCACCCTAAATTGTTTTCCACTCTCTCTCTACGCAAATGCGGGTACATATCTATATTCAACCTTTCTCATCTTTAACACAAGGACGTAATTATTACTAAACGTATAACCCGAACGGGTAGTATGACGCGGTGTTGAAATTATATTTTTATTATTATTATTTAGTATCGCGTCTTAATACCCGTTCGGGCTATACACTTTAAGTACTAATTATGCTAATTGATTGGGAAGGTTGAATTAGAGGAAGTGAACCCGCATTTGCGTGGAGGGAGAGTGGAAAACCATTTAGGAAAAACCAACCCCCAGTTCACCCGACCGAGAGTCGAACCTCGATCTCCCCGTCCTCGGCGGTCGAGCTCAACAGCGCGTTAGCCAACTACGCCACCGAGGCGGGTCTTAAAATTATAAATAGATAATAAAATTCAAGTTTTCACAGTACCGATCGTTCATCTTTCAAGGTCACCGTGGGACGTACTTACCCACCGATAACACCTCCCTACGGCGTGGACGACTCTAGCAGATCCGATGCGGTCATCCCCAACGAGATGCATAACTGCGTTGATCCCGTGGATACCCCAGCCCACGGACAGAAAACAGACAAGGCACACCCCGACGGCGGACCTGACGGAGAAGCGCCGCCCCATCGATACGAAGAAAGAAAGAACCAGATGGAACAATGGGCAAAGAAAACACAGCACGCTCTTAAAGATGACATAAAACTCATCGAATTCACAAAGAGAGTTCTAGAATCATCCGAAAAAAGTGCGTACGCCGAGGCCAGAAATGTCACAGCTGCCGCGGAGCAGTATCAAAGAAGACACGTCTGCGACGGCCCGAAAGTCGCGAGTACAAAAAGAAGAGACACCGATAAGAATCAAGATGGTGAAGAAACAGACACACCCGGAGATGGTGCACGCGAAAAGGAACTTAAATACACACCCGGATATGGTGCACGCGAAAAGGAACTTACAGACACACCCGGAGAAGACGGGGCACGCGAAAAGGAACTTACAAACACACCCGGAGATGGTGCACGCGAAAATGAACTTACACACACACCCGGAGATGGTGCACGCGAAAAGGAACTTACAGACACACCCGGAGATGGTGCACACGAAAAGGAACTTACAGACACACCCGGAGAAGACGGTGAACGCGAAAAGGAACTTACAGACACACCCGGAGAAGACGATCCCCCGCGTGAAGAGTTGAGAACATTTAACCACGAAAGGCATGAAGTATATCGAAGGTCATTAGGGTCAAACATCGACGCGGGACTGAACAAGTTAGCGAGTAGCGCCCAAACGCTCGCGGGTAGCGCCATGAAGTCTCTGGCCAGCAGCGGGATGGTGAATTGGACGTACGACGGGGGGGCGAAGATGGTAGGTAAAACGTTTCAGGACGCGGCGAACGCCTCGGGATGGAAGGACAAGACAAATTACGCCGATAGGACGGTCAAAGGTGTCACGAGGCTCAGAGAATCCGCGCTGGTGGGTTCGGAGATCAAGCAGGGTGTCGCGTACGTCGGTGACAAGATCCGTCAGACGGTGGACAGCGAGACGGGAAGAAGGTTGGCGAAGACTGTGTTCGGTATGTTGGGCGGGCGGCGGGAGAAGGTGGGCGAGAGTCAAATGGCGGACGACGCTATCTTTAAGACGTCGAGCATAGTCGGATGGTTGGGCCAAGGACTGCAGAACATGAGCCTGAAGGGGAAACTGGCGGGAAAATTCAGCAAACAGGTACTGAACTCGGTCGGGGATGGATCGCAAGCGCTCGCTAAGAGTAAGGATTTGAAAGGGGTGCTCAGTATGACGAGCGGGATGGGTCTGGTCGGGTCTGGGATGAAGATCGCGGTAAAGAGCAGCCTCAAGGACGTGATCGGTAACTTGACCAGCGGGACGTTGGGTACTGTCGGCGATAACCTCAAACAACTGTCGGACTCACAGGTCGTCAGCAACTCCATGAACGAGGTGGGGCAGCTCGCGAAAGAAGGCATCACTTCGACCGACGGATATCTCAAGAGCGTCGGCCGCGAGCCAAAGACGGAGGTGTTCAATTATCTAGGGCGCGCCGTCAAGGAAGGTATCGGGACATTTGGAGACATAATAAGGAACGCCGCAGGAAGCGAGAAAGCGGACGACGTGGTCGGGTTCTCCGAGAGTCGGACGTTCCACAAAGGGCGGTGCAGGCAGGAGTGAGCATGGTCAAGAATGCATTCGGGAAAACCGGGGATTTCTTCCACAAAGTTAAGACTAAAGGTATTTTCAAAGGTGTAGGAATGTTTGCTAGTTCTTATGTATCGGACGCCGGGGATTTGCTTATCGAAACACAAGATTACGGTGGAGGAAAAAACGCACTGGAGGAGCAATACTTCCAAGATCAGAACAGAAGGGAGGAGCCATACTTCCACGATCAGAACAGAAGGGAGGAGCCATACTTCCACGATCAGAACAGAAGGGAGGAGCCATATGTCCAAGACCGGAGCAGAAGGGAGGAGCCATACTTCCATGATCAGAACAGAAGGGAGGCGCCATATGTCCAAGACCGGAGCAGAAGGGAGGAGTCATATGTCCAAGACCGGAGCAGAAGGGAGGAGCTATATGTCCAAGACCGGAGCAGAAGGGAGGAGCCATATGTCCAAGACCGGAGCAGAAGGGAGGAGCCATATGTCCAAGACCAGAACAGGAAAGAGGTGTCACACGTCCTAGTCCAAGAAGCGGCAGAGAGCTCGCACAGTTCAGAGACGTATCCAATACTCGAGTATGGATCTCAACCCACGTACTACAATGAGCCCCATCACCCAGAGAAGAGAGAAGTGGGAGAGCCGGCCAATTGGAGCGATACTCTTGAGGGAAGCTCAGAGGGGGACAACGATGCACCTGCTGACAGCACTCAGAAAAGCTACGAGCAAGGGGGAGGTACTAAGGACATAGGCACTACCAAGCTGCAGCCATCAAAGGGACAAAGAAACGACGTAGAGTCTTTAGGAGTGGCGGACGACAAAGAAAGCGTGATCCAGGATTACAAAGTTTTTCAATCTGATGTACAACATGGAGCTCAGCAAGTCTTGGTAGCTCAAGTACCTAAAAATAATATAAACGAGGGCTATTACGCCGGACAAAGTGAAAACAGCGACTATGTCCAAATCTCCAGACAATATACCCCTGATCAGCAGCCCCAATATAACTATGCGCCGAGTAAAAATGTTTATGGACAGTATGGCTTGCAAGGGCAAAATACCAATGGCCAATATGGTGTGCAGAAACAAAATACCAATATCCAATATGGTGTGCAAGGACAAAATATCAATATCCAATATGAAGTGCAGGGACAAAATACCAATGTCCAATATGGTGTGCAAGGACAAAATACCAATGGCCAATATGGTGTGCAAGGACAAAATATCAATATCCAATATGGTGTGCAAGGACAAAATACCAATGGCCAATATGGCGTGCAAGGGCAAAATACCAATGGCCAATATGATGGGCAGGGACAAAATAATAATGGCCAATATGGTGTACAAGGAATTACCAATAGTCAATATGGTTGGCAAGGAAAAAATACCAATGGGAAATATGGTGCGCAAGGACAAAATACCAATGGGAAATATGGTGCGCAAGGACAAAATACCAATGGCCAATATGATGTGCAAGGACACAATACCAATAGTCAATATGGTGTGCAAGGGCAAAATACTAATGGCCAATATGGTGTGCAAGGGCAAAATACCAATGGCCAATATGATGTGCAAGGACAAAATAATAATGGCCAATATGGTGTGCAAGGACAACATAATAATGGCCAATATGGTGTACAAGGACAAAATACCAATGGCCAATATGGTGTGCAAGGACAAAATAATAATGGCCAATATGGTGTGCAAGGACAAAATACCAATGGCCAATATGGTGTGCAAGGACAAAATACCAATGGCCAATATGGTGTGCAAGGACAAAATACCTATGGGAAATATGGTGCACAAGGACAAAATACCAATGGCCAATTTGGCGTGCAAGGACAAAATACCAATGACCAATATGGTGTGCAAGGACAAAATAATAATGGCCCATATGGTGTACAAGGACAAAATACCAATGGTCAATATAGTGTGCAAGGACAAAATACCAATGGCCAATTTGGTGTGCAAGGACAAAATACCAATGGCCAATATGATGTACAAGGACAACATACCAATGGCCAATATGGTGTGCAAGGACAAAATACCAATGGGAAATATGACATGCAAGGACAAAATACCAATGGCCATTATGGTGCGCAAGGGCAAAATACCAATGAACAAAATGGTGTGCAAGGGCAAAATACCAATGAACAAAATGGCGTGCAAGGACAAATTACCAATGGCCAATTTGAACTGCAAGGACAGAATTCCAACATTCAATATGCCACACCAAGACAAAATTACGAAAGTGGTCAACTAGCTGGCGTACAGCTCTATAACCTTGATGTCGCTACCGGATCTGTAAATGCTATGGAAGATCCTACCGAAGACACAAACACAACGGAACATAATCCAAACCCAGCAGGAAGTTCTTTTTTAAAAGAGATAATGAGGAAAACGGTGTCTTTACCGATTAACATGGCTAAAAGGACGTTGAAGACAGGAGTAGTATTATTGGGACCTGCAGCAATTAGAGCAGTGATGAAAGCTGCCGCAATAGTAAATTCAATTGGTAACATAGGGAATCGTATGGCACCTAAAGGAGACATCACCGCAGGAATAGATATACCCGTGAAAAGACATACAAAAAGAGAGAAAGAAGCAGGCACAGGGACAAGTCGCTGTTTAAGGAACAATCCTCGGGCCCTGGATTGAAGCATACAGGCCAGGTTCGAGAAATAAAGCTGGGTTTGTGATAATCATAAGATGGCTTCTCTACAGCGGAGCACTTCGGAAATATTATCAGGCACAGTAAGGTACGTTTACATGGTATGCCAGGCGACATGTTATCAAAAAGGAGTTCAATAACGAGTAAAGACTTTAGAAGAACTAAGGCAGATTCACAAAATTGTGATGAAGACCCAGAACAACTGAACAACACACTAGATACAGGTGCAAGTCTAAACTAGAACAATCCCCAGGTTTAGTTTACGAATGCTCTCCCTTCATCTTGTCGTGTCTCGGTACAGTTGTTCACTTCGCATGTTCTCTCATGTCTCTCCGTCTTTTCTAGGCCTCTCAACTTTCCTAGTTCCGCTGACGTTCATAAGATAGTGATCGTTTGTCATTCTTTGTATGTGCCCCGAGACATCTTGGCATAGACTTCTCACCCGTTTCTTCCGGCGTACTGGTTACTCCTGCATCTTCTCTGGATTTATTGTTCCGGATCTTGTTTGTTTCTTGTTATCCGTAGGGATATTTGGATTATATTTACGAAGCTTTAAGTTGTCTCATATTCCCCCCTGCTTAACACGCGTATTTATAAACCGAAAGTTTGTATTGATCCATAGTAAGACATATACACGATTAATTTCAATTTCTCAGATTCTTTGCTATTGGTTTAAATTAGGGAGTATAGCTGACTGAAACATTAAACTACAGGTTTAAAATTTTATTACAAACAGATTTTTTAAATGTAAATGAAAGTAACAGTATGTGACTGAACAATGAGCCCATTTTGGATATTGGAGTACATTAATTAATTGATCAAATTAAACACACGCCCCTTGAAAGGGTGTGCAGAAATAGCAAAATAAAGTATGTTTCTTCTTGTAACTCTCTAGGGTGGTTTTATATATTTGCTGACGTTACAGACACACCCCGAAAAATAGCTAAAAAACTACAAAACATATAGAAAAAAGGAGAGAGAAAAAAATAATTACAAAGAATAAAATAATAACTTTGTACTAAATATATAAACAAATCTTTATTCAACAGTAATTTAATAATGTTTCATTTAAAATCTATTTAAAAAAATAATAATTATCTTTTACTGTATATTTGACAGTACAAAAGCGTGAAAAGTGGACAGTAATTTTTTTTTCTTATATATATCATAGTTTTGGTCTTATATTCCCACAAATTCAGCTTCTCATTCTTGTGGCTTGTGAATACTTGTCGACAAGTTTTATAAAGCGCAGCTCTGAATAAATTAAACAAGAATTCCACAGTACACATAACATTACCAGGTACTAACAAATGTTTGTTTATACACACGTACACCTTATGTCCAGGGCTGTGGAGTCGGCACGCCAAGCCTTCATCTCTAATTTGCTACTGTCCGACTCAAACTCTCTCATAAATGGCTAAAGTATATTATTTATATTATATATATTTAGCACTGCGTCTTATTACCCGTTCGGGTTATACGCTTTAATTACTCTAATGGATTAGGAATTGGGAAGGTTGAATTAGAGGAAGTGAACCCGCATTTGCGTGGAGGGAGAGTGGAAAACCATTTAGGAAAAACCACCCCCAGTTCACCCGACCGAGATTCGAACCTCGATCTCCCCGTCCTCAGCAGTCGAGCTTCAACACGACAAGCGCGTTAGCCAACTACGCCACCGAGGTGGGTAGAGTATATTATTAATTTGCATTAACAAATTTACTGCAGTGAAATGCCCCAGCACAGACGACTTCATGATAGGCTTCTATAACATTGTGAATTTATATTTAAATAAATTTGTCAATCCAAATTACAAATCATCATCAACTGTTTCCACCCTACGGCCGGGTCAGTTTAGTAAAACGCCTCCCTCTTCCTTCTTTAATCTATTCCATTCTTCTCCTCTCACTTGAACAGTTTCTGTTATGTTCCTCCCATCTCTTTCTTGGCCTCCCTTGCTATCCAAATATTGGTCTTAAATAATAATATAATATTATAACAATAATGTATACTTTCTAAGTTTTTATTTTGTAGTCAGTACATTTTTCCTGACTTGCTTTAGACTCCAAAGCCCTGGTTATATCCAATAAAAAAAACCTTTTGAAAAGTTAAAAAAACATTGTTTTAGGAAGTTGAACATTGACAAAAGTTTACTTTAATTTGCTTACAGATGTTGAAATTGAAGTCATATTCTGTCAAATGCGACAGTTGCAGAATTAATCACCTTTAATCTAAAGGAAAAGATTTTGTAAATTTTTTAACTGGCAAATAAGTTTCTTTGAGTGGGGGGGCCAACTAAAAACTATATATTTTTCCAATCTAAGAAAAAAATAATAAGAGATTAGTTTAGTAAGGTTCAAATTAAAAAATTGTTTGATCTAAAGAAATAAAGTGTTGATTAACTTAAATACAGTGGAATTTCGTTAATAAAATGAAAATGGGTATCGAAGCCTGTTCGGATTGAGCAGGAAAATAAGGAAGAGTCTACAGGGAGGCAGAGTATTTTTACAAATTATAGTAATGTATAAACATAATATACAAGTTAGGAGTCTGCAAAGCTTCAACAACTGACAGGGTTCCTACACAAAATCATGACATTTTTTCCAGGCCATTTTAAGGAATTTTCAAGGATTTTCTATAATTCCTCCAGGACAAGTGTATACAGTAATCATGGCAAAATACACATCATTACATATTACCGAGGCTGAATTAAAGTTAAACTATTTTATAATAATGGTAATGTTGGGGGAAAACCCCCCAAAAAGGTGCATATTTATTTACCTTTATACATAAAATAAAATATAAAAGTAAAGGTGGACGAGATTCCGAATGCTAAATATTCTTTAAGGGATGCCAATTCTAAAGAACATTGAAGGGGCTTAAACCGAGAGACTTTTAAAGGAGTTTCAAACATAAACAACTTTAAGAGGTTTAAAAACCTAGAGGAAATTTAAGAAGAGTCAAAAATTATTTTTTATTATTTACACTCTTCCAATAGTTAAATCTAAAACAACATTTTCAAAAGAGATTAATTAGTAAATATAATTTCCATCAAAACTGTATTAAGATTAACTATTTGATTTGCACTATTCAATTTTGTTCAAAATGTTATTTGATTTGATAAAAATGCTATTCACCCCTCCAATATATTTTTTTATAATAGTATTTTATTATTTATATTTAATATTATAATGTATAAAGTTTTTACAAGTTTTATTATAAAAATTATAATGTATAAACTTTTTACAAATAGTGTTATCATAAAAATTAATCTCAAACTTAATTTTTATAATTTCCCATTCCCGTCTCGATATCAATATTTTGAATGATTTCCTGTCCTGTTCCCGCCTATCTTTATATAAAAGTGATTTATTACAAAAATGTATAAAGGGATACTAACAAAATTGAATAAGTGTATTTTGTCTTCTGTTATTATTTTTATTGGAGAATCTTTGTAATTGTCGAGGCTGAAATTTGTTGAAGTGATGTCAAAATTGACAAATATTCAAAGTGAAGTTGAAGTCAAAGCCTCGCACACCATATTATTAAAGTTTTATTATCATATTAACTATTAAGATCAGTCAATAACATAAAATTCCAAAAATATTTAATATACAATAAAAACTATATAGTTTAAAGTTTTTTTTTATACAAAGAAGCTGGCATAATGATACAGATACTTTTAGTAACAGCTTCACTTGTTTTAACGCGCTTATTTAAATTAGAACAGATAAATATTTTCCAAAGGCAGATAATGGTTTGAAAATGTTCGCCCGCTTTCCACTTAATTCATTATTAAATTATTTGTTCTAAAAAAATTATCCAGATAAATGAATTATTTACCTATGCTGTTTTCCTGATGAAGTTATAAAGCTACACTGGGTAATTTCTGGAATAGTCGAATGAATCCTACACCTGGTGATAGCTAGAGTAATCGAATTAATGTTTCACCTGGTGATTATTAAAGTAGTTGAATGATTACGACACCTGGTGATTATTGAAGTAGTCGAATGATTACGGCACCAGGTGATTATTGAAGTAGTCGAATGATTACGGCACCAGGTGATTATTGAAGTAGTCGAATGATTACGGCACCAGGTGATTATTGAAGTAGTCGAATGATTACGGCACCAGGTGATTATTGAAGTAGTCGAATGATTACGACACCTGGTGATTATTAAAGTAGTCGAATGATTATGGCACCAGGTGATTATTGAAGTAGTCGAATGATTACGGCACCAGGTGATAGCTAGAGTAGCCAAACAAACGCTACACCACGGGATCACTGGGTTAATCGAACCAATTTGTCGCCTCAGTCCCCCATGTATACCAACCTTACTCAAGGCACAGTCTTCTGCTCGTGAGAACGGTGGTGAAACACGAATGAGACTCCTGCTTCCCAGCACTGTTTCAGGACCACGTCGACCAGCCCCTTCTTGTCCGCACAGTGGTGCCAACATGACAAGTCAGACGTGCAGTCAGTACCGTCAGGTGGTGGCTTCACTTGGATGTGATTAATGCAGCGCTTACAACGAAACCTGAAGCATAGTTATAATTTAAATTTTGACATATAATCTCAAATATCTATTAGGATTCGAGTGATTCATAGATAAGGATCCATCCCATACATACTTATCGTGTGTATCGCTCAGCGTGCCCTCTTCCAGCTTGAACAGATGCCTGAGGTCAGCGAGACTGAAATGACGAGCCACGTCCTCCTCGTTGTCGACGACACAAGAACTCAGAGCCTTCTTGTGGGCCTGACGCTGGAAGATTTTCTCCTCGATAGTCCCCGTCTATTTATCAACAACAACAACCATGATTCAGTAACATTAAATGTTGGAAGGATTAAACCTTTAGATTCATCAAATTTTTAAGGTTGGATAGAAAAGGATGCGAGTTAAGTTTAGATTTATGCAGTGGGAAAAAAAAACATTCCATGTAAATGACTGTCAAAAAACTTTCTCATTGAAATTGAATGGAATAGTTTTTAAATTTAAATCTTAAGGTGGAATGAATGGAATAGAGTGTGAGCTAAGGTCAGTACTTTTATAGTTCTTAGAGCTGAAAAGGTTTTTTTTTGTTGCCAAAATGAATAAAATATTGCTTCAGTAAATAAGTCCAGTTTAATTTCCTACATACTATATTCTACCGTTATTTAAGGCATATTAATAATAATAATGATAATATTTAGCACCGCGTCTTACTACCCGTTCAGGTTATACGCTTTATGTACTAATTACTCTAATGGATTAGGAATTAGTAAGGGTAAATTAGAGGAAGTGAACCCGCATTTGCGTGGAGGGAGAGTGGAAAACCATTTAGGAAAAACCACCCCCAGTTCACCCGACCGAGATTCAATCCTCGATCTCCCCGTAATCAGCAGGCCAGTCCAACATGAGAGTTCAGTCACTGAAGCGGCTTCAAGAAACTGTTGATATTACTATGTGTGGAATTTTTTTTTAACTAAACAAGAATAAATATCGAGGTTCTTAATTTCCTAAAAAATTATATCTTAAAATGGAATACAATGAATTAAACTAAGAATTTTCACGGAAAAGATCGAGAATTCAGAGTAACCAAATTTTTTGAGCTTTTGTAAAAATCTTCCAAGTCAAGTTCAATTCTGAAACTCAATTCAAACTCAAATTTTAGAGTTCTCGCACACCTCTGTAATTTATAGATTACTCCCCATTGTTTATATATATATTCCTCCACCCATCCTGTCTAACACACTCACACAGAGGAGCCGGTAGATATAGCACAGTTTCCGCTGACCATCTCTCCAAACCCTGGCCATAGCTTGGTCGTCGTTGGCTGGATTCCAATCGGGGTCGAACATGACCAGCCGATTTGCACCAATCAGATTTAGGCCACACCCTCCAGCCTTGGAACTCAACATGAAGATATAGTCTGGGCTCGACGAGTCGTTGAAACGCTCCACTACCTGCAGGCATGCCAAACTGTACTAAGATGGCGTCTTCACAATGATCAGAAAATGTAAATCAAACCCTGCCCAGTAAAAAAAAAAGATCAATCACTAAGATTATTACTATCCCCGCTTCTTAATACCCGTTTGGGTTGTACGCACTTACGCTAATGTGTAATGTTAGGGTAATTGTGAGATGAAATGGAGGACCTACAGTTTAACGTGGGATCCGAACCGCGGTGGAGGCCTGGCACTCCCCACATTCACAAGATGTCTTGTCAGAGGTGAAGGAAGGGTTTGGTAATCAGATAAATCTGTGCCGGGACCCGAGGATTGAACCCCGGCCGCCAGCATAGAAGTCTGACACCTTACCCCTAGTCCACCAGGTCACCAATCACTAAGGCTTTATATTAAATTAAACGCCGAAAAGAAGATAGAAGGGCAAGGTCTACCTACACCAGGGGTCGGCAACCTAAGGCACGCTGAGCGATTTCAATAAAAATAATATTAAACCTTTATTTTTAATTAAAACCAATTGCAATTATGTAATACATTTAATAAGGTGTTTTATGTTTAATTGATTCAACGTGGTGTCTACTCAACTTGACCAATGAAATTCACGATTTTTCCCCCGATTTCCTCTTACCATTTCTTAAAATTCCTGACTCAAAAGTATGTTGCACCCTCCTATACCTCTCTTCCCTTCCCACCCGGTTTTAGGATTAACATAACGGTAGTATACTAGGAATTAGAAACATTATAAAATATATTACACAGCTAAAAAAATAAAAATAAATTTGAATCACATTGTAATTTACTGATTTAATGATTACTACATCACATATTTTGAGTAACACAATATTTTCCCAGAGATTTTTTTGTAAATTACCAAATTCCCGACTTATTCCCCTACCACTTCAAATTCTTGGCTAATTCCAGTTTTCCCTGATTTTCCTGGATGGTAGACACCATGTTCAATTTTTTTTTCCCCCAAATTTCAAAACAATGATTTTAGAACTTAAATTTTGAAGAAAAACACATTTATAACTTTGATATTTATTCTGATTTATATTAAAATATTAGATATTAAAGAAACAGTAGCTATTTAATGTATTCAATCTAGAAACATATTATTACATTTATATTTTACAAGATCAACTTAAATTTATTTTAATAGTTGTACTAGTTAACAAGTGTGAAAATATAAACATTTTGGGTGGGCTTAGGTTGGTTGGCGTACTGAGCTAATTTCCAATATTACCTCGGCACAAGTTACTAAAAGGTTGGTGACCCCTGGTCTACACACTTACCAGAAAATTGTAGACCAAAGTTCACTATTAAAACACAGACTGGACTATGGCAGCTTGGCTAGAGGTTGATCATGGTCACTTAGATACTGTTGTTGCCTGTTTCTTGTTTAAAAAAAAAGGCTTTGATTCTGCAGTTGCCTGTTCAAACTCATGGTAGATGGATAGAATGTAATATTTATATTATATTTAATCATAAAACTAAATTATCAGTTATTTTCGTTTATATTAAAATGACCACTGGTTTGTCAGGTTTATTATAAAAAAAAATTGTGATCATTCATTCGTTGTTCGAGGGTTCCTGTGGTGAGGCCAATGTATTCCGCAATGCAATAGTTGCAGTGTAGCTGGTGTATAACACTTTATAAATAGCATTCATTATTTTATACTTGGTTAATTCTTTAAGGAAAACCTCTTGTATACTTTCTGAAATACGTTCTCTTGTTAGAGTTACGTGGCTCTCACCTCTTCAACATGAATTTGAATCAAAGTTTGAATATTTTTTAAATTATTGTTTTCTAGTGGATTTTATAGTGTGTTTATTTATATAACTTAACACTATGATCATTTAGAAAATATTTTATTGAACAATATTATTAATATTTCAGTATAAGGTGATAAATAAAGTTATCACAACATGCAATTCAATTAATGTGAGTTTTTTTTTCACATGAATATTAATTTGTTACATACACAAAAGCTCAAATTGGCAACAAACAAACATAAACGATTTAGACGGGAATTTTAGTTGTCAATATTTATTTGGCAAATCTTTATAATTGTCAAAGATGGATTTTTTTTTTCAAACGCCAAGCTGAAATTTTAGAAGCTTTATACACCTAAAAAAAAAGTACTGGCAATTTCACTCTTTTTAAGAAACTAAGGCCTGTAACTCTCAGGTTTTGTGATTTTTAACTGAACATGAAATCTTGGTCGTCTTATTTTGAATTTCATGGAACTGTACAGTTATTTCCATGTAAAGAGGATGGGGAACCGTAGAAAAGCGATCTTTAATGCTGTGGACCAGAAATGAGCCTCGATCTCTCTAACAAACAGTAGCTAGTGCGTTTAACTAGCCGTATAAGATCTGAAATAATTGCTGGATAGCTATAATCTCACTTTGGCCCTCTTCTTGATGGTCATGCTGCCGTCCAGACGGACGTAGGGGTAGCCCCTCATGTGGCATAGCCTCTCGAACAAGTCCAAGGTCTGCGTGTAGTTGGACACTAGGACCACCTTGTCGTCACTTGTCGTCTTCACAACGGCCAACAGACAGTCGAGCACCATCAACTTTCCAGATAGTTCCGGAACCACCTTACTGCAGCAATAATCCATACAAATAACAATTTAGATAAAATATGCAAAAATCACAAAAAGCTTGACAGGCTAATAAAAAAAATTGATATTTTTTTTACTATGTCAAGCTTTTTGTGATTTATTTATTTTTTATTTTGTTCATATTATAAATTATATGGCTAATGATCTAGAAGTTGGTGTTTTCCTATCATTATGTTGTGCTAAGCCAATGTTAAGCAGCATTAAAATAAAAAAAGACAATTTAAAAAATACTTTTAGTCTATTCCAGTATTATTATTATTATTATTAGCACCGTGTCTTACTACCCGTTTGGGTTATACGTACTCACGCTAATGTGTAATGGTAGGGTGATTGCGAGATGAAATGGAGGACCTACAGTTTAACGTGGGATCCGAACCACGGCGGAGGCCTGGCATTCCCCACATTCACAAGACGCCTTGTCAGAGGTGAAGGAAGGGTTTGGTAATCAAATAAATCTGTGCCGGGACCGAGAATTGAACCCCGAACCCCCAACACAGAAGTCTGACACCTTACCCCTGGACCGCCAGGTCACCTACTATTCCAGTATTGAATATCTTTAAGAATTCGAAGCCTGACACCTAAGCTTAGTCGGTAGTATGTCTGTCCACTGAGCTAAGGGTCCTGGGTTCGATTCTCGGCATGGCATGGAAGTGGATCATTGGTAAAATGTGAGTTTACCCTTCCTCAGTGATGAATGTTGTGTGTGTTCTAGATTTAAGTTAATTAATAGATTGTGTACTGATATAATCAGTCGGCTCATTAAGTGCACGATAAATACCGCAAATGAATAAATACAATAATTTAAGGATTCAAAGATTTGAGTGCCCAATTCATAATTTAATATCCAGAAAACTGTGACCAAACTAAAAAGTAGGCTTACTTAAACGTAGAAGTAACCGATGGGTGTTACTTGTTAGTGCTATGCTAGGCGCCTGCAAAACTGAACTATATCTCATGTACTTTAAAGAGCGTCAAGCATTATTTGTGTTATTATGACCAATTGCGTGGCTTGACCGAGAACTAATTTAGATTAATCCAATTTTGGTCCCCTCCATATGGACAGCGCTGTAATTACAATCTTGTATCATATGAGTGACAGCCTAACAGCCCTTCCGAGTCACAAATGGTTGTGGTATCCGATATCTCGCGATATTAATTAGTTGCTCATATACAGCTGACGATTTCACACATCCATAACAGAATCTGTCTTAAAATATGAGTGAAGAAAGACCGTGAGCATGGGACAAATCTTGGAGAGCTCAGATATAGAGCAGTGGCATGCTAAGCCAGAGGTCCCGGGTTCGATTCCTGTATCCAGGTGTTATCAGCTAATTTAAACTAATTGAAATATGGAAAGTGTCATGTGGTCCCAATTATTTAAAATTCTGTGTGCTAGTAATTGGTATTCGTTAAAATAAAACTGTCAAATCTGTTAAGTTAAAGCCTCGAAGTGTATTCGAGACGCTCCACGTACCTTCAAAATTTCCGGGTTGTATTATGTGCGAGTTAGACAAGTGCTATATTCGGGTCAATACGGTATTTATATTGGTATGAACTTGTGACATACCGCACGTCATACTTGTCCGGCAACAGTTCCAAAGCCTTCTCGAAGCCTTCGCTCCTGGTCTGTATCTTGTCGTACACCAGGTCGGGATGGTTGCAGAGCTTCTTAAGAGAGGTGATGGACGACAGAGCGGATAGATTTACCTTGCCGGTATTTTCACCTGAGGCGACATATAATCACAATGAAACGAGAGAGGCCTTTTTTGTGTGTGTGGCTAAGTACTTGGTTTAACCCTTTTAGTGACACAGCTACAGTAACCCCATGGCTTCTTTGGTGCTGACTTACAGCTCACAGCTGACTTCTGACAGTCAACATTTAGGTATATACCTAAATTTTGACTGTCAAAAGTGACAGCTGTTAAATACATGATTTTGCAGATCATCTGGTTCGGCGTAGGGATACGTAATTTGGTCTGGTAACTTTTTAAAGCTGTCAGCTGTGAGCTGTTAGTCAGCACCAAAGAAGCCATGGGGCTACTGTAGAATAGATTCGTGTACAAATAGTACCAAGGATATTGCATTATTTGTGCAATGTTACGTACAACATGGCGTCTAATAAACTTGGCCAATTCCTTACTTTTTCCCCACCGATTTCATCCTGATCATTTCCTAAAATTCTCGAATCAAAAGTATATTTCCCCTGATCATTCACTAAAATTGAATATATTATATAGTCACAACCAATGTCCTTTTCCTGTGTTTGTACTTTATGTTTTACCTTTTACATGTTCCCATCCCAATTAAGAGGGAATGAACACACATATGTGTGGAGGTAGATGTAAAAACCGTTAAAAAAAATCCCTCTAACCGAGTAGGATTAATACCCTGATCTCCCTGTCATTGGCAGTTCAGTCTGTTGCGAGAGTGATACCTTTGACCAGGCATCTCAAACTCTTTTGGTCAAAAGGGCGATATTGAAAATTAAGAATAATGAGGGTCACAGTTAACACGTTTGGTGCACAAATTTAACACTTTTTGGGAATTGTATCTGGTAAGTAAAGAGTAAAATAATGGGGTACACCAAATTCCCTTGATAGATTTCCTCAAATACATAATAGTGGTGTGCGAGCAGGAATTTTTCACTTCGAGTCGAGCTTGAATCGAGTTTAAAAGAAAACTTTTGAGTTTTTTTTAGTTTAATTAATATGAAGCAATAAATATTTCAAGTTGAATTTATGCAAAAGATTCATTCATAAAGCATAAGCACAAACATAAATTCAGATTTTTAAATATATTTAATATAATGACTGTAAGTTTTTTTTAAATTAGACAAAAGTAAATACCAAGCCATTTGCAATGAGATAATATCTTAAGAATATGAATAAAATCAGTTATACTAAGAATTTCTAAGGAAAAAAAAAATAGTCGAGAAATCCAAGAAGTCATTTTTTTTTTAGTTTTGTAAATATATTTTAAGCCAAATTCAAGCAGCTACTAAAACTTAACTCAAACTCAAATTTTTTAGTACTCACACATCCCTTACAACTACCAACATTCTAAATATTATACTATCAGATGACACATTTCTATTACGCCTATATAAAAGGAATAAGGCTAAATTTTATGTTTAGTCATTAAAAGCTATGTGAGCCGTACAAAATTATGAGTTGACCACAGGTTTGACACGTCTGCCGCAGATCATTTGACCACCGAAGCGAGTAGTTTTCCAAGTTATTATTAATTTATCCATTGGGCCTCCTAATTTGTCCTATAGCAAGCCCTACATAGAACCAACACTGAACTGTACCGCCAACTGCCTTCTTGAGAGCATCGCTGGTGATGAAGGCTTTGTAGAGTTTCTGCTGCAACGGGGACATCTTCACGCAGACCACCTGCTCTATCTTGACGGGCAGGTACTTGGAGAGGAGAGCCGACGTGCGGCGGATCAAGCAACGATTCACGATATTGGATAGCTCCTCCAGACATTGCTGACCTTTCTTACGCTCCTCGTCTGTAGCGTCAGCGTCCTGCCCTCGCAAGATCGGGTTCTCAAATTTGCGACGGAATTCCTAGATCAGCGCAGAGAGGAGTGCAGTTATTGTTACACTTGTCGCAGAAAAATATTAAACGAGTAAAAGTTAAACATTGAAATGAGGATAAAAGGGCAAGGCCCACACACTTATCAGAAAAATATAGACCTCAACGTTCACAACTAAAAACATGACAGAACACGTAATTATGAAATTTTTGAGGTACATAAGTCCCATTCTTTAGCAGAAGAGAGTAAAACACAGATTCTTAAAATTAAATTTAAAGATTGAATTAAAAGGTTCTTAAACACAAAAATTCATAACTACTTAAACAATAAAATATATACATATCTAAATTAATTTAAATAGATAAAAGTGAGCCACAGTCTTGTCCATAAGAATGCCATAAACCTTTCTTAGCCTTTGTTAGTTACTAAACCCCTCACAAAAAGCGCTGTTACACCCTAAACATATTAGTATATTCACTGCGAAAACTAAGATTAACACAATACTATTATTCTAAGCACCGCGTCTTACTACCTGTTAGGGTTATACGCACTTACACTAATGTGTAATGGTAGGGTGATTGTGAGATGAAATGGAGGACCTACAGTTTAACGTGGGATCCAAACCACGGTGGAGACCTGACATTCCACACATTCACAAGTTGTGATTAATACACGTCTTGTCAGAGGTGAAGGAAGGGTTTGGTAATAAGATAAATCTGTGCCAGGACCGAGGATTGAACCCCGGGACCGTAGCACAGACGTCTGACACCTTACCCCTAGACCGCCAGGTCACCCTCAAATAAATAACAACAATTGTTTATCAGACTTGAATATTTGACTAATGATAAAATTAAGTAGTAAGTATGTTGTGTACCCATGGAGGTACACTTGCCACAGTTTGAGAAATACTGCTCTAAGCATTATCTGATGTTTCATACCTGAGCTGTACCTAAGATGCCCTGGTTAACGAATTGAACCAGGCTGAAGTACTCAAGTAAGTCGTTTTGTATGGGGGTACCCGAGAGAAGTACTCGACGTTTGGCCTTCAGTCCCATGAGCGCTTGGTAGGTTTGATTCTCACAGTTCTTGAGCCGATGGCCCTGGTAAAAAAAATATATTGAATCAAATTCAGGGTGGCTACAAAACATATTTTACAAAAATTCCCTGACTTTTCTACAGGTTTTCCAGGCAACATTTTTTAATCTTCCCCGGCTACTTTTTTCCAGTTTTAATGGTGGATGCTGACTTTTGTTTGATTTATTATTGATCACATATTAAAAAAGTTTGTATCTACTAAACATAAATGGTTTTATCAGTTATTTTAAAAATTAAAATGTTATTTTGTTTAGGTATCATTAAGTTTTGTTTTAGAGTTTAGTTGAGAAATTAGTGGGATATTTTAAACATATTTTTTTAATTCCCTAACTTTTCCTTAATTTAGTTAAATTCCCATACATTTCCACATTTTTCCCTATCATCCAAAAACTCCCCGAGTTTCCCTGGTTTTCCCTGTCTGCAGTCCGTCATGTAAATTTACCTGTAAAAAAAATATTTAAAAAATAGGAATATACTTGCCCACTTACCAGAAAGACTGCCGATTCACATAGTTATATAATAAACATCAAAGAGATTCACATCCGATGTCCATTACCCATGTTTTGTCCTAAATATGTAATTTGTTCCTTTTTTTCATTTTCCTCTAAAAGTGACCTAACATTCTTTACCAATTTCCTTTTTTTATTCCTCACTCCTACCCTCCTAACCCCTCTTTTAGGCAGTCGTGTTGCGCATTACACACTTCTTTCGGGTGAGTTCTGATATGTAATTCATTTTTTCAAGGTATTTATTGTGCACTTTATGAACCGAATAACGATTTCAGCACAAAACTTATAAACCACTTTAAATCCAAAACAAATACAACATTCGGGTCAAATGGGGTCTAACTACACTAATGGTTTCAGAGGTGAGGAAGGTTATATTTAGAGGAAGTGTATCTGCGTGACCTGTCTTGGTGGCATAGTTGGCTAACGCGCTTGTCGTGTTGAGCTCGACTGCTGAGGACGGGGAGATCGAGGTTCGAATCTTGGCCGGGTGAACTGGGGGTGGTTTTTCCTAGATGGTTTTCCACTCTCCCTCCACGCAAATACGGGTTCACTTCCTCTAATTCAACCTTCCCCATTCCTAATCCATTAGAGTAATTCGTACTTAAAGCGTATAACCTGAACGGGTAGTAAGACGCGGTGCTAAATATTATTATAAATGTATCCGCGTGGATCAAAAGTAAAAAACCATTTAGAGAAAACCACCTTCAGTACACCCGACCAAGAGTCGAACATCGATCTGCCTGTCATTGGAAGTCTCGTCTACTGCTAGAGTAGCGCCTCGAACCAAGCGTTCACCAAAGCGGGTACCCCTTAAATTAACTATAAGTAATTTACCTCATCGCATAGCACCAGTCCGACCTCCCCTTGGTGGAGTACATGAGCATGTAGGCGGAAAGTCTCGTACGAGATGATGAGGATGGGGTTGGCCGGACGTCTAGAGTATGTCTGCATGAAGCTGCGGAGGTTGGTGTCTATCTGGTCCTTGGTGCCGTTGTCGATGGCCAAAGAGTTCACCCGACCACCAAGCCACTTGTTGATTTCATTGAACCAGTTCTGTGGGAGTATATATTTAACCAAACATCAGTACAATCTGATTTTCATAGGTAGGGCCTTATCTTTTTTTTCAGCTCCGTCTTTCACTATCTAATCGGCTTATACTCTTATGTACTAATATCATGCTAATGGGTTAGGGATAAGGAAGGTTAAAAATAGAGTAAGCGTACCCACATTTGTGTGGAGAAAGAGTCGGAGACAATTTTAGGAAAGAATCACCATCAGTACACCTGAAGAGAATCGAACCAAGATCTCCCCAACTTTAGCAGTCTAGTCTATTGAGAAAGTAATGCCTTAGACCATGCTGCCACCAAAACAGGTTAGGGCCCTTATCTGACCACTAGAAATGTTTCACTTCTAGTAATGATGTAGTAACTATTATAGCTGTCAGGCTCTTCCTAGTAAACTTGGACTGTGCACGCAGTAATACCTCATTCTTTCAAAGGGTTAGGGATCAAAGCAAAGAAACTGAAGCATAGCTTTTATTTAGCTTTCAAATGCATTAGGGTGGCCAAAATACATATATAACTAATTATAAAACACTAGGATGAAAAATTTTGTTATTTTAATTACAAAACTAAGTAAAAACTAACATATTTAATCACAGATATAAGAAATCTAATCTAAACTATTTTTTTAAAAAAGGTGCACACTGAACAACTTTTATTCAAAGAATGAATGATGAGGGAATCCGGTGGTGACAAAAATGAACCGAAAGAGTGAAGCAAACAACAAAATTTGGAAACTTAGTTATAATTGAAACCTGACGAAATAGTGATGCTACAAAAGGTGAGGTATTGCTGTACATCTAACAAGTTTAAATAGCTTTGAACAATTTATACATTAAAACTTGTGAATTTATGACAAATGTTTTGACTTTTATAATAACTTTATATTATATTTGGAGGAAGGGTGGATGGAAATATATAAAAGGGGACAAACACAAAATGGCTTTTACAATAAAAATAAAATCACAGTTCACACTTTACACTGCTGCCATTGGACAAAGAGGTAATGGTTGCCTCTTAAAGAAAATTGATCGTCACCGACAAATCCCCCGACCAAGGTTTCATTCTATCGGAACTCATCAGGGAGGAGTGTGAAACGCGCAACACAACTTCCTAAACAAAGGAAACCACAAAAAAACACAAAAGGGAGAAAATCATAAAACCATTCTTAATAATTTTCCATTTTTTATAGTAACTTTACTAATATTATTTTCTTTTTGTGTGTAAAAAACAGTGACTAGGTAGCTAAAACAGATACAAAATCCAGTCCACCAGACTGTTAATTTATCACTCTTAAAGAAATAAATCTATAAGGAAAACCTCTTTTCGCTTTATGAGGTAATTGTATTATATTTGGAAGAAGGTAAAGATAGGAAAGGTAGATAGAAACATTTCCTATAGTTATATCATTATATATTCGCATCCAATGTCCTTTTCCTGTGTTTGTCCTCTATGTTATACCTTTTACATGTTCCTATCAATGTGTTCTATCATTCTTTACCATTTTTCCTTTTTCTCCCCTTTTCTCTTTTAGGAAGTTGCGTTGCGCGTTTCACACTCCTCCCTGATGAGTTCCGATAGAATGAAACCTAGGTCGGGGGATTGGGCGGTGACGATCAATTTTCTTTAAGAGGCAACCATTACCTCTTTGTCCAATGGCAGCAGTGTAAAGTGTGAACTGTGTTCTTCTTTTCATTGTAAAGGCCATATTGTGTTTGTCCCCCTTTTATATGTTTCTATCCACCTTTCCTATACCTTCTTCCAAATATAATTCAATTCACTCATAAAGAAGAAACCCCAAATTCACTAATTATAAACTTTTCAACCATTCTGGGAATCAAACCAGGGATTCTTAGCTCAGTAGGCAGACACGCTACCGATTGAACCGAAGTGTTGACAGTCCAGTCCAACACTAGAAGTAAACCATTTTAACAAAGTTAATAATAAATAACCTTTACTAAACTGCTTGGAGCCACCACAACGGCCTTGTCGATGGTCGGCTTACAATCCGGTCCTTGTCTCAGAAGAGTCCACATGAGGGTGATGCATTGCAAGGTCTTGCCCAGCCCCATCTCGTCTGCCATAATGCACCCGTAAGCGTCTTCTATACGCTGACCCGTCACGCACTCGTACATGAATTTCACACCCTGGATAGATAAATAATATAATATAGAGCTTTAAGTGCTGAGCATTATAAATTCGAGGAAAATATATTTAATAATTATTTGTCATAATTCAGTCGAGTACAATATTTAAAAAAAAGGGCTTAATACGGGTCCAATGAAACCCTTTTTTAGTACCTGACAAAAACAAACATATTTTAGTAGGTATTTTTGACAGATTCTTCTTCAAGAGATCAAGTTGTTTATTTTATCTATTTATTAGAGGTATTTAACATTTACTTTCTGAACTGATTGATTGTCTAAGAACACAAGAATTTCTATGAGCGAGAGTGAAAGGGACCACCAATTTTGACCGGGAAAAGTAGCTTCACATACCATCCAGGGTATTTATATGCACCCCAATAAACAAGGGATCGACAGCTTTACTTCCCCTCCGAAGGAAGTTGTGTTATGGATTTCTATCGATCAATAAAAATATGTCGACCCCGGTTGAGTTTGAACCCATGAATATCGGGTCTTGAGGCGAGCACTTTACCCCAAGACCAAAGATTAAGTTAATTCATAAGTAATGTGATGAATAAAACCAGGTGCAGGGTTGTACAATCTGGTCTATCTTCTCCTTAGACAAATGCTAGCCTGATGCATTTATTTAAAATTCACTTTGCGAGCAAATTCCAAACAATGTTTGGTGGATATAAGATTCTCTTTAGGCTCAAAGCTACACCTACTATGTTTGAATAATTTTTTGTGGGGAAACTATTGGGCTAATGTTGAATTTTTAGGGGCTTTGGTATAGTGGTCAGGGTCCTGGGTTCGATCCCTTGATGCTTTGTTGAAATTGTTCCTATGGTGATTATGGTCTAGATAGTTTAGGCTTAAGTTGTTTAAGACTTATATTGGTGCCACATAATCACCATCATCACATAATCTCATCAGGGCGATGTGATCGCACCAACATGGTGCCCCAACCTCACAAGTTGCTCACATATCCGTTACCAGTACCATCAGTAGAAAATTACGACCATGTCTAGCAGACTAACATTGGAGGCATCAGAGTGAAAAAAAATAAAGAAAAAAGAGGGAGTGTGTGTGTATGTATATATATATATTTATATAAACTATTTTTTTATCAATGTTGATAGCAAAAAAAAAGTGTCTGTATTCTCTAAGTGTTGCTTCTTACAAGAATACGCCTGTAGTATTACTGGACATCACCAAATGATTCAAGTCCAGTGTGGTAGTGACGATGTTTATAATCTCACCTCTCTCTGGTGAGGTCGGAGAATGTTGCACAACACAGGGTCCACCACCACGTGCACCGGTTGTTTCAAACTGTGAACATCATCAACAGGAAGGTCAGTTACTGCTCCGTACGAACTTTCACTAATTTACATAACATACATACAGTAGCCCCATGACTTCTTTGGTGCTGACTGACAGCTCACAGCTGATAGCTGACGGCTTTGAAAAGTTTCCGGACCAAATTATGTATCTCTACCCCGAACCATATGATCTGCAAAAACATGTGTTTAGCAGTTGTCCCTTCTGACAGTCAAAGTTTAGGTACATACCTAAATGTTGACTGTCTGAAGTCAGCTGTGAGCTGTCAGTCAGCACCAAAGAAGCCACGGGGCTACTGTAGTTGTGTTGAACCACAAGAAAAACCTTTGAAACAATCTCTAAGATAATTAAATTAAATGAAAAAAAAACTCAACAAATGGATACTATGGGATTTGAGCTCGAGAAATTTGGTTTTATGCAGTCATAATTTATTATTATCATCATCACCGCGTCTTACTACCCGTTCGGGTTGTACGCACTTACGCTAATGTGTAATGGTAGGGTGATTGTGAGATGAAATGGAGGACCTACAGTTTAACGTGGAATCCGAACCACGGTGGAGGCCTGGCATTCCCCACATTCACAAGATGTCTTGTCAGAGGTGANAATCTTTGCCGGGACTGAGGATTGAACCCCGGCCGCCAGCACAGAAGTCTGACACCTTACCCCTAGACCGCCAGGTCACCCATAATTTATTATTAAGCCATTCTGATTCATCCGGTATGTAGGGGTCACATTGAATTAGTTCTTGTATTACAGTATCAGCTTCATTGTCAACACATCTCACTACTCGTACACGCATGTGAAATGATTCAGCTAACGTGTATTTGACAAAGAAGATATAATTTGCAGAGAGTGTATCAGTATTTGCATAAAAAAAAGAGTGAAAAAATCATTTAGGGGGAACCTACCTTAGTTTGCTTGGCCGAAATTTGAAAGCCCGGTCTACTCGCCATCGGCAGTCAAATCAATTCACGGCGAGAGTGACACATTAGAGCATTCGACCGCCGAAGAAAGATTAATGATTATTAATGTGATACCTAACCGATTAAAGTTTCAGCCAATCAGAGAACTGCAGAGTAAAAGCCACAGAACACGTATCTATCTTTATTGCTGCCACAAAACTACTAGACCTATTTAATTAAGAGGTACTTAGAAGAGTGGGCGAGAAGAGATTCATTTTGGATGTGATGCCTCGGTGCAAATCAAACTGGATCGGATACATACTTAGGAGGAACTGTCTTCTGGACTATGTCATAGCACGCAAAGTTGAGGGAAAGAGAATCTTAGGAAGTAGGAGGATTAAAATATTGGATGGCCCGAAAAAAAAAATTATAATAATAATATTTAGCACCGCGTCTTACTACCTGTTCGGGTTATACGCTTTAAGTACTAATTACTCTAATGGACTAGGAATTGGGAAGGTTGAATTAGAGGAAGTGAACCCGCATTTGCGTGGAGGGAGAGTGGGAAACCATTTAGGAAAAACCACCCCCAGTTCACCCGACCGAGATTCGAACCTCAATCTCCCCGTCCTCAGCGGTTGAGCTCAACACGACTAGCGCGTTAGCCAACTACGCCCCCGAGGCGGGTTCGAAAAAAAAGAAGAAAATTTTGGGCTAAGCTTAAGGAGAAGGCATTGGTGGTCTAAGTTCCCCGACAAAATAAATGGGCCTGTCGTAAGAGAGAATACCTGATAATAACCAACAACCTGGTGTGTGATGATAATCCACCGGGTCAGTCTTTATAGCGAAACTGGCAACATTTAAATAGCAAAAATTAATTTGATTTATCCATGGTACTAAACTTACGAGTCTGTCTTTAGCTTATCATGAGCGCTGAGCTCTGGCGGCGAGTACAAAACCAGGGCCCCTGGGTCGTATGGGTCGTGTAAGGCTCTGCGACAACGACTTCTACCCACACCCAGAGCGCGGGAGCCAAGGGGGCCATTGTAGTTTGGGATCGGGACTTTGAATGGTTTTGATAACAATTTCCTGATGAGGGCTTCCTGAAATACAAAATATAGGCTATCACCTTTTAAGATAATTATTTAAATAGAAAAACAGTACTTTTTTTTATCACAGCGTCTTACTATCGGTTCAGATTGTACACATATATGATAATTATTCTAATGGGTTGGGAATTAGGAAGAACGAATTTTAGAGATAAGCTTCAAGAATTTAAGTAGAAGGAGGGTTAAAAATCATTTAGGAAAAACCACCCTTAGTAGACCTGAACGGGATTCCAACCCAGATCTCCCCGGCATCAGCAGGCCAGTCCAACACGCGAATTGGGCCTTGGAACATTCAGCCATTGAAGCGGTTTAAAATGATTACTAAAGGATGGGTCAAATACACTAATGTAGACAATATTATAAATCTGAATTTTTATTTTTACCTTTGAATATCAAAAATAAAATTTTAACTTGGTAAAAATTATGAAAATAAAGGGGATATAGGAATATACCCAATTATAAGAGAATAAGGACCTAAAGAAAGTAGAAATAGTAACAAAATATTCTTATGATTATGTTGGGACTGAACTACCAATAAGCAGAGTTAGATTAAAAAAATAATCCAATTGAAACTAATTTCTTTCTTTTCGAATCCGATATTTATCAAATACTCAAATCCCCTTAAGGATTCGAGGATCTCATCCCTACTATGTATGTATATATATATATATATACACATATAATACGGTATAAAACAAACATTTCACTCACATGATTGGAGATGGCTTCTGGTATATTAGGGACGGCTTGGGAGATAACTCGATCTGTAGGAAGGGGCGACAAAGGTTTACATAACACAAGGCGGCCTCTTTTTGTTTTCTGGGAGCGTTCCACAGGGCTTTCATCTTCTGGATGCCGTTTGGCCACTTGGCTTGGTGCAAGACTTCGTCTCTAAGGAGAGAATACTCGTTATTTTTGTTATTATATATAATTTAAAAAAATATTACTTACGATGCTAATGACTATGGAAGAGGTATAGTTATTCACACGGTTCTTTAAATTTTAGAAGTTAAAACAATAAGTGCAATAATAAATCTGGAGCGGCACAACCATTTCTAATCATTGATTCTAAAAGGTTAAAATTGTGTTTGTACAAAAGTTATCATTTATTATTATTATTATTATTATTA
>CABFOW010001613.1:9022-23114 GCA_902141385.1 Timema californicum
AGCTTAAAACCACTTTACATAATATCTCTGCTTTTTTAAGGTTTGGAATATAAATATATTTAGGTAAAAATATATTATAGTTCTGTTCTATATTTAAGAATATCTGTCTATAGCTAAGGATACCTGGAATTTCACAAGGTATAGCGGTGTATTTATTTCTATTCATTATGATGTCTCCTAGGAGAGGATTTCGCATACATACAGTCAGGGTTTGTTTTTCTTTTAAAGATACGGCCGGATTTATTTATCTCCTGAACCATTTTACCAATTGCGGCGTGGTTGTTACTTTTGTACTGGATCAATATCCAGGAATGCTTTAGCAATATTTGTGTATAATCATGTGTTTCGGTGGGAGTCCCGGTGAAGGGTCTGTCGAATTTTTGTATACATTTATGGAACAACATAATTACTGTGGGATAGTTTTATTATTCATTAGTGTATTTATCCAGGCATTTTTTTAGTATATTTAGTATAGTTTCAAAGACACTTTTTTAGCTTAACAAATTTATCAATCTTTTTTAATGAACCTGCTATTTAATTTTCATTCTTTACCACTTACCCATACCAAGCCCAATAATTGCTTATAGCAGATGCTCCACAGAAATTTCTGCCACATTGATCCATTGGAACCTTAGAGAAAATATGATATTAGAATTCATATCTGAACTATAAATTCACTAAAATAAACAATATTTGAGTTTATAGTGACATACTTTTAGTAGAACACTCCTATTTGCATCTTCTAGCTAAGGCAGTTTGAGTAAAACCAAAATTATTATTTTGAGTTATTTCGATCTATATTTCAATAAGTAATAAGCTTAAAAGGAAATTTAATTGTTTCTTAATAAATGTATCATAACCTATTATTAAATCTACTAGTAAGTAAAAAGAATTTGTCATAATAATAAGTAAGTTATTCTAATACATCAGGCCATTCGAATTAACACAATATTATTATGTCTCTTTCACATAGACATCTAATAGTCCCATATTAAAACGATTCTCAACTTCAAGATAAAACACTTAGTTCTTAATGATCTGTGTTAAAACAAACTCCATTAGAATGATTCTAAGAGTATGTACGGTGACTAAGATAGACCATTCCCTCGTAAAATTTGTAGAACATTGCATTTTGTGATGGTCCCGGATATAATAATATCGTCTTTAATACGGGGGTATTAAGATAAATGTATTTTTCTGCAATTAACCATCAGTTGTAGATGAGAGAGACGAAATAAAATGATGGCAATTTTGTAAATGTCGTGTCTCAGATGTAGCTAACAGACATAAAACATTAACTTACAACCTGAGTATCAGAATATACGATTATATCCACAGATTCCTAAACTTGGTTTATAAGCACTTAAACATTTTATAACTGGAATGTTGTAAGCTTCCCCAATACACAAGTTTAACTATAACCGGGCTAAAGTATGTTTATCGTTGGGAAATTGGTAAGCAAACGGTTGGTAGTAAGAACGCTGGAAAACTCTTGTATAGTATAAAGCAAGAGTAAACCTAAAGGACTAGATGTTTCCATCTTCGACCGAAATTACCTTGGATTAGTTTAATGTGGGTGACATTGAAAAGAGCATTGAATAGTGTTAGTGTAATAATAAATAATGGTATTGACCTATTTTAACATTGGTGTATAGGAAATACCATGTTTGTGTGGTTTTATTATCAAAACTATGTTTTGTGGAAAAATAAAAAAATTTCAATACAAACAAAGAATGTAATTGTCTTCACATGGTGACCTCAACCGTTGTTGAATATGTGTCAAGAGTGTCTTAGAATTTAATGACAACATTTTCTCTTCATTTGAAAAGTTTTTTTTAATGCCGCTATGCTAATGGCATGCATCCAACAACTGATATAACCATGTGAGGAAAATTAAACACTATGTTTGTACTAAAGCTTTATTTGATTAATTTTGCTACCAAAATATATTTTGCCATGAAGACTGCAAACACACTAAACCTTTTTCGCGTTCCCTGCATTCCTCTCAGATACATTATTTTAACTCACAAAATATTATTATTAATGTTATTATTTCTTTTCACACATAGCTAACTATTTTATATACCTTCACAGTTATAGAGATACATTTTTATTCATTCTCTTTTATTATTTTTATTATTATTTGATTCCAACTCTTTAAAATTTTCAATTTTAACTTACGAATCTGTATAAATGTCTAATGTTTATTGATTCAAAATGAAGATACTAATTTTAAAAGAACAATTAGCAATAAATCTGTATTCTCTGCAACCAGTAATACTATAAATATGCTGAAAGTATTCTAAGGATTCATATTATTATTATATAATTGCGATAAGAAGATATATTTAAACATATAAAACAATAATCTAACTATTGAATAAATCTATAAATATAATTTTTATTAATTTATTCACATAGATATCATGGGTAAAAATCTCTAGATAACACCTTATTTAATGTTTATGTAATAACCTTTCTTTCACGATTCAATATGTAGGCTACTATATTTCAAGGGAGAGAAATAGTCACCCCTACACAGAGATAATCTTTTAAAGCGTATAAAAATAAGTCTAGATAGCCCATGCGTGATCAAATATCACAATGTTTACCCTTGAGTTCTAAAATTTGACACACGCTGTAAAATGTTCGAAGAATACATAGCTTTTCATATAAATACATGCCAATTTGTCAAATAAGTTTCATTCTATGTCAGTTGGATTTGTGAACAACGGGGAACTGCTGATGCGTAGTCCTTATTACGATCCTCTTAGGTGAGAGCATCCGTAACGCAGGCGTTGTCATGGCTATATTGTGAAGTACTGATTTCCCCAGTTTGAAACCCGAATAGACATGTCAAGTGGTAGCAAAGAGTATAAAATAATTAGGAATTCACTAAACTTAGAACGTAGACCTTAATAAGCTCTTTAAGGTCCTACACACGCCGTAATTTTTAATTGTATTTTATTTTCAGTAAGTAGTGTGTCTTTAGCTATTTACATTTGGGAGCTCTTGACAATATTTCCCCCCAAAATGACTTAATCCGCCCTGATGACAATGCAATAAGGTAATCTTCTAGGAATTTTAACAATAAATACATCTCTAGCTTTTTCTAGGAGATTTTTTTTAATAAACAACCCCTCAAGCAATACAAACCCACATAACAGTTTATCCTTGCAGTTCACAGTACTGAGTCATAAAGCTAAGGGTAATAGTCCGTATCACCTTTGGAGAACTTTCTATATTTAGTTCAAACATATGTTAATATAGCTTGATATAATATCCACATCGTAGCAAATAATAAATAATCTTGATTTAATAAATAGAAATAAAATTAGCATGATGGCTAAAATTAAAATGGTCTGCAACATATTATTGCTTTTATTTGTTTTATATTGAATAAATATAAGATTTAATACTTTATTAAAATATACCAAACTGACAAAGAACGGTAAAAAGTCTCAATTAATTGTTTCCAATAAATTGTCAAAAAAATATTGCTTCATGTATTTTTGATATTGATTAGATATGTTCTTATACAGATTTATAATATTTATATCAACTGTTAATGTTTGTATTCTCAAGATTGTTGGTAAATACTCTCCCCATGAGATATCAAAATATACGGTTTTTTACGGCCCGCATATTTTGGTCTTGCTTCATTTAAATTCTAAAATTAGTTTAAGGAATGAATAGGCCTGATAGCCATAGACTTGTGGAACAATCAACTATCTAAGAAATAACTATTTGGTTAGGTTTAGAAAAAGATGTAAGATTAAAAATCAAGCTCTAAATTACTTCAAAATATAAAGTAATCCAAAGATCATAAAGTTGTCCAGAAAGAACAAATAAAAAGTATTTCTAGATTAATCATGTTAAACGAAATTCCCAGGGTGTGATGACACCAAATAACTTCCAAAGGCACCCCATTATTTGGTGGAGGACCATTATTATTAGGTTTTAGAGGAATATATTGTTTCAAAGTTATGTCCGAGATGACCAGCCTAGAGAGGTTCTATAGGAAACTATTTTTACAGTTTTACTCATACAAGCTAGGACAGCTTCAAATATCGTCAAATGGCATCCAACTTTTTAATTTTCCAACCCATAAAATATGAACCATTTAAAACAATTTTGTATTTTACTAGGTACATATTATATTTGGATAAAGTCTTCTAATAGGTTTATTCTTATACCGATAATATTAACTTTTGCTAATAATATAAAAGTAGTTTATTTTCAATTTTTCATTACTATACTAATGTTTTTGTATTTGTTCACTTTCATTTACAAAGTCTCGATAAAAATAATAAAACACTTTCCCAGCAGCATTATAATGGTGTTTTTAATACAGCCATTTAATTTATTCTGATAACTAATGTAAACTATTTGTCTAGAGCCTTATAATATTATGTTTTTTGCGATAACTTTATTTATTAATTAAAAAATCTTGTAGAAGATAGCCCCAGTTTTTAAATTTAATGTTGTCTATGATATTTTAACAATATATTTAGTTATGATAATATTTGAAATATAACAATTATTATTCTCCATAATTTTAAGTATTTCCTGTGGCCAATATTGTTTTAACCTTATTTGGAAGATAATTTTATAGTTTTTAATTTTTTGAATATAATTAAACTTTTTTATTGGGCCACTTCAAAGACAAGTTTCAGATACCACAAACTGGAAAAAATGCGGTCAACAATATATATTAATATGATTACAAGCCTGATTATGTTAAGCTAGCAAGATAACAATATTATATAAAGAAAATGTAAAAATAAAATTAATGGGGTTGTTCTTGTAAGCAAATAATTTACATAACTATTATGTGCAGTGAAAATAAGATGTATCATAGTTAATTTGTAATATTATAGCCATAAACTATTGTTTAAATTTGAAATAAATACACTTATAATATACAACTAGAAATTCAGTGTGTAAGTTTATAACATAATTATTAAAGTCAGATTGTATGATAATTCTAAAATATATGATTTTAAATAATGCATAGCGAAATACAAAAATTAATTTTATATTTTAAATTAAAAAACGACACCAGGAAATGAGAATTGAATCCAGAACTTTCGACTTTGTACGCCAATGCTCCACCCACTGAGCTATCCAGGAACTGTCTCATGCATAAGATCATTCTTCACCCATTTTTTAAGGCAGTCTTCATGTTGCTAAGTATACAGTGATGGCTGTACGAATGCATATATCTAGATTAATTTAATAATCAAGTTATCTTATTTGTTAATGAAGTTAATAGCCACATCTAAACATAATATAATTTAAATTGAAAAGTCTTGCCGAGTCTAAGGTTACTCTGTTATCTGATCTTATATGATCTTAATTGATCGCTCATATATGGCTGACACTGTTTGCATGTCCATCACAGACTTTGACTTAAAATATGTTTGATGAATGACTCTGAATATGAAAAGATTCCTGGATAGGTCAGTGTATAAATTTATTTACCTTCCACGTCAAGGGTCTCGAGTTCGATTCTCTTGCCCAGATGTAATTTTATAATTAAAAAGGAATATTATCTTTGTTTACGACTATCAGTATGACCGCAATTATAAAATATAATAGCTTTGATATTTAATTCAAATAATTTGACTTTTAAAATAGAATTAGTTTGTATTTTAAGGAGAGTATTGTTAAGTAGTGGATAAGTAATATACTAGTAGGTTGACCCGTTCTTCACGCGGCTAAGCATTACCAATACTATATAAAATTATAACATTACACATATGGCCACCCACTTATTGATACTTCCTCGTTATAGAATCTTGAGCTAGCCATACCATTCACAAACCAAACATAGTAATAAATCAATTAAAACAAAAAACAATATTTGAGACAAAATATTAATTTGTCTACAAACTGAGTGCACAAATAAATATAATATGCTAAGTATACAGTGATGGCTGTACGAATGCATATATCTAGATTAATTTAATAATCAAGTTATCTTATTTGTTAATGAAGTTAATAGCCACATCTAAACATAATATAATTTAAATTGAAAAGTCTTGCCGAGTCTAAGGTTACTCTGTTATCTGATCTTATATGATCTTAATTGATCGCTCATATATGGCTGACACTGTTTGCATGTCCATCACAGACTTTGACTTAAAATATGTTTGATGAATGACTCTGAATATGAAAAGATTCCTGGATAGGTCAGTGTATAAATTTATTTACCTTCCACGTCAAGGGTCTCGAGTTCGATTCTCTTGCCCAGATGTAATTTTATAATTAAAAAGGAATATTATCTTTGTTTACGACTATCAGTATGACCGCAATTATAAAATATAATAGCTTTGATATTTAATTCAAATAATTTGACTTTTAAAATAGAATTAGTTTGTATTTTAAGGAGAGTATTGTTAAGTAGTGGATAAGTAATATACTAGTAGGTTGACCCGTTCTTCACGCGGCTAAGCATTACCAATACTATATAAAATTATAACATTACACATATGGCCACCCACTTATTGATACTTCCTCGTTATAGAATCTTGAGCTAGCCATACCATTCACAAACCAAACATAGTAATAAATCAATTAAAACAAAAAACAATATTTGAGACAAAATATTAATTTGTCTACAAACTGAGTGCACAAATAAATATAATATATTAATAATGAAACCTATACCCATGCAAGTTCATAAAATAAGATAAACAATGTTACAAAGATATATGTTTGAAAAAAATAGCTTCACAATTTAACAAACAAAAAAGTTTAATAATATACTTCATTACAGAAACATATTGCATAATAAGCATCCTGGTCATCCAAATGTTGTTCTAGAAAGGTTCTAATTTTTATCTTTCAATTTTTAGCTTTGTTATCGAAAAGCTTATGGATTTCTTTTTAAGATAATCTTTAGTCTGTCAATGTATTCATTTTTTTAGATGTTTTCTTTTGCCTGTAAACGATTCTTTTTTTTACCATATAAAGAGTTTATATCTTATATTAACCATTTTCCAGCCTCTATTTTTAAATTCCATACTCTCCAGCTTTTATAGTTACTGTGGCGTTGTCCTTTCACAAACTTGGAAAATTTAAATTCTTCTATCATGTATTAGTTCCAACATTCCTACTTTGAAATTTTAAGATTTAGACTATATTCGCTTATTGTATTATTTATTTGCATGCTTGCCAAATTTAAATTTTAAACACCACCATATATCTATGAACTTATTAATATTGTATACATTTAGAGCGCTTCCTTTTCCCAGGCTTCAATTCTAAAATTTTATATGTTTGGACGTCAATTGGCTCCCTGGGAAGATCTATTGATTTATATGTCAAACTTCAATTCTATATAAAACAAACAATGTTTCCTTACCCATTTATTGCTTCTTGGTTTTGAAATTTAAGGCTTATACCTCAAGGTCATATCTCAGTGAGGATTAGTAGAATTTGTTTTATGCTACAACATCTTGACAGGCGATTAAACAAATTTGGGGACAAGGGATTATTTTGGAAAAGATAGCAAGTAGCAATGTCTAGACAGTTGAAAGTTTATAATATACATTCAATGGTCTCAACCAATTCCAGCAACATCAATGAGATTTTCATTTTACCTAAGTGTGTCATTAGTTTAGATAATCTGTCGTCAACCTGGCATATTTTGTGCTGCTAGTTAGTTTTGTCAGTGAGAACAAAAAAATTCATATTTTCTAATCTGTACTTGCTATGATCAATTCGGAAACATTAATAAAATCATCATGTAAAGGTAGATTATAAAATAATTATAAATAACAATATTGTGTAAGCTATTATAAAATGAGATATGATCAAATCATCAGTTTTTAAAAAAGAACAGTATTTATGATTAAAAATGGTGTAATTCACTTAGATAATTTAATCACTATAACTTGCTACTATTGTGCAATAAAATGTTTATGTTTGAATTACCTTAGTGGCTGTTGGAGTGGTTCATATAGTCACCTGACAAGTTAAAATATTCTATCACGATGAAAAGTATTTAATTTTATCTTAGAAAATTTTGAAATCCTCTATTTCACTACCACCCTTTATCAATATTAGATATTTGACACTTATTTTTAGATCAGATCAATCCCTCTATATTAGTGAACAATTTATATTTTCCGGCTCACCTAAAAAGGTTTCATTTCTCTTTACCACCTTCCTCCTGGCTTATTTTCTGCATTTAAAATCTTCAGTCCTATACGATAATTTGGACTGGTTTGCTATATCTCTTAGCAAAATTTAAATTTTCTACCATTAACTAAAGGGTATTTTCTGTTTACATCCCCCTCCCTAGCCTGTTTTCCAAAGTCACAATTAATAATTTTAAGTTTTCAGCCCTTATTATTTATTTGGAGTGTTTTTTTAACTGTCTTCTTAATTTAAGTTTTCTAACACAATTTAATTTAGTTGTTTACTATTTATTTTTTAAATTTTAACCACCTCCCTAAAGCACCCTTGCCCCCCACACCCCGCACACTTTTAACCGAATCACTCCTAGAAATCTCTATTTTATTATTATTTAACTACCTGGAGTTGTCTCTGTTGTTATACAATTCTTGTATTTGATTTAACAAAGTAAGGTATTTATTATTTAAGTACATATGCACATTGAATAAGTTTTGGCATCTATGTTCCGACTTTTTTTATATGAAACACCACTGTTATATAATAATAATAATAATAATAATAATAATAATAATAATAATAATAATTAGCACCGCGTCTTACTACCCGTTCGGGTTATACGCTTTAAGTACTAATTACTCTAATGAATTAGGAATTGGGGAGGTTGAATTAGAGGAAGTGAACCCGCATTTGCGTGGAGGGAGAGTGTAAAACCATTTAGGATTCCCCCCAGTTCACCCGACCAAGATTCGAACCTTGATCTCCCCGTCCTCAGCAGTCGAGCTCAACACGACAAGCACGTTAGCCAACTACGCCACCGAGGTGGGTCACTGTTATATAGATCATGTGACCTTTATCACTGCTTTTTTTCACATTTATTAGCAACTGTTAATTTACACGTATTGTAGTCATTGTGTTTCTATTAAACACAGCTATGCTGTTTCATCTAAAAGCGTTATGTATATATATATATATATTAGGATGTCCTAAGATACAGGGGATTTTTTTTTGCAAAGTCGAATACGCATACCCTTTTATTTCTGTTTCCCCTCAGTAACTTAAATAAAACGTATTATTGCAATAAGATAACAGTAACACGTGCCGACTTTAGGTCAAACTTGAACGTGAGATCTTATACGGGGAATACTATGGTAAGATTGTAAAATGTATGTTTCTTTGGTACATAAGACACAATTTTATTCAAAGCAGATATTTATTAACATATCACAGTAAAATAAACATTACTGAACATATTTTCGTTTCAATGCTTACTTTTTACAGTCCGGATAGATCTTCCTGTGTTCTTGTAAGCAACGTAACAAGAATTGTTTTTGTTCCTCCTCAACCGTTATTAAACCATGAAAGTCCTGCATTAGTTTTACCGCTCTTTCAGCTGTATCGTTCACTGCTCTAAGTATTTATATCGTCTTTTTCGCGTTTAGAAAAGAAGCGTTACTCTCCCATGAAGAGGCACTCTCGTTGAGAAAACTATCATCTATTTTGAGTCTAAAAAACAATTAATGGCTTTTGACTGATATGAAATCGTCGATGCTTTTTTCTGTAAGAAAAATAAAATAGCAGGTAGCATTTGCATGATATAAATAAATAACTAAATAAACAACTACGAAATCAATGTATCAAACTCACCATACAATGAACCACACAGTTCTTCCTTCGATGGAATGTATCATTTCTCATGGGTCGAGAAATTTTCTCTATGTAGATTTGCCACAATTTTTAATTTTGTTTCTTCGTCTACATCATCATCATCATCATCATAATCATCATCATCATCATCAAAAAATGCTAATACTGCTATTTCCTCAGTCAAATACCATAAATGCTGGAGAAATTTCTGTACAGCAGCTTTCGAGTTACTTTCATTCACATTTTCGTAAGATTTCAAAGATTTTAGAAAGAGCAAATCTTGTAGGGTGCTTTAACTGCCAAAATGCATATGAAGCCATGTTTTAACGTAGATTGTTACGATAAACAAGCAGACGTCTAGCAGTGCTTTCTTATCCTTGGTGTTTAATTTCAGCTGAGAACTAAATAACGATAGTCTTAGGGAGTAAATCGCTCGGGCCATCCATCTAGTTTTGTGCATGGCACTCGGAGGTCTGATATTTTTTTTCTGCATCTCCACCTAAAAATACCATAGAAAGTTCGATCAACTCTCGATATTCCTCTCTGACCATAACATTTTAAGTTTAGCGCAGTAAAGTACAAGCAAATTTTCAATTTTGGGTACGGTTCGGAACAGTTCAACTGTTTCTCATTAGCACTTTATTTTAGTTGGATCGATGTTTTTCCAATTCTCTCTGAGCTTTTTAAAGAATGGAATTTCGGGGGTTGATGTCACTTGTTTTATTTTCACTTCGAATACAGCCTTTAATAACAGTTCGTATACATGATGGTGGAAAGCGAAAAAAGCATTTCCCTATCTAATTTTTGCTCGAGGAACGTACAAGCACCATTAAAATGGCCTTTATTCGAAGCCGTAGTATCACAACAGAGAATTTGGACTTTGTTTTCGAGATTCCAATCCAAGATCATCTTCCAAATAGCCTGCGCCTATTCTTTGCCAGAAGAATTATCCAGTCTCGGCACAGCAATGAGTTGTTCTTTAAGTCCATATGAAATAACAATAGGCAAGCGTTCTTCTTTCGATTTTCAAGCACTCAAAGTAGGTAACAGTTTGCCATCACAATATAAGGTCACTACAGTAGCCCCATGGCTTCTTTGGTGCTGACTGACTGCTCACAGCTGAATTCTGACAGTCAACATTTAGGTATATACCTAAATTTTGACCGTCAGAAGTGACAGCTGCTAAACACATGTTTTTGCAGATCATATGGTTCGGCGTAAGGATACATAATTTGGTCTGGTAACTTTTCAAAGCCGTCAATCAGCACCAAAGAAGCCATGGGGCTACTGTACATCTGGTACCTCGTTTTGAAAATCAGTTTTTATGTTTTCACGCGTTCCTTCCATTTTTCTGTTCGGATTCTTTGAATTGAAGACTTACTTATCGTAAATTCACCAATGTTAAATCCAAGTGCATCAATAGTAGCTTCAAGAATAAATACAGAATCTCGCATACTTACTTAACTGCCACCTGTCTATTGCAGCAAATAACTTTGGAGAAATAAAATATTTACTCAATACTGATTTACTTGTCCAGGTTCTGAGCTTTCGATCAGTGTTGGGAAATATTATAAATCCATATTTTCACTAGAATTCGAAGAGGAATCTACTTGCAATGGTTCGTATAATGCCGAGGATGTTGAAGCGGAAACATATTTCATTCACCGATTGTCTTCTTTGACAGTTCGAAGTCACGCCTTTTCCTTGGCCAGTTATTTTATACACTCCACCTAAGTGGCCAGGTCAGCCTGGCTTTCTTTGGCGCTGCAACACCATCCTATCTTCCTCTATTTGCATTAATTGAAGTGTATCAGCATGTGCAATGTCGAACAAATGGTCTAAATTACCTAAAAATTCTTGTTGCCTCCACTTGAATACATCTTGTAATTTATTTGCATTTTTTTGAAAGTATCTCCAAACTTGATACATATTAACAAGCTTCCTTACACAATTTGATAACGATTTGGTACATATGTGTGCCTTTTCTCAAAAGATAATACATTCGCGAATAGCGAGATTTGCACTTTCATTAACACTTAAATTCACTTCTTGAATATTGTAAAACAAAATTGCGAGAACTTGTTCATTAGACGGAAGTTTTGAACCCATTATTTGATGTTTTATGTTTCCTATTAAAAATTTCACCTTTTTATAACAATTCAATTCCACTGCCATGTTCTGTTTGTTCACTGATTAAAAACTATACAGCATTTACTAACAAATCAACTTGGAATTATAAGCACATTGACATGTAGGCGTGTGCTGTCTTGAGTAAAATGGTACTGACACGTTTCACGGGTTGCTAAATCTCACTATCGAAGCATTCCAAAGTCTTCCTTTTTCTTTTTTGTTCTATCTTTACCATTTGCAGCTGTTGGGTGCTCCGCTACAGACACGCTCGCTCGCTCAAGTACACATGTACTGACTGACACGTTTATATGCAAGTCGGCACGGGTTGCCATGGTTCAAATTACATGAAACTTTATTTACAATTTTTTTGACATAAAAGGAAAAAAATAAGAGGGTATGCGAAAAAAACAACTAATTTCATTTTTTAGGACATCGTAATATATAAATATATATGCCTATCTGGATCTCTACGTTCTTGATTAGGTTATGGGCCCGGAATAAACAGTGGATTGTGAGTAAAAACCGTAAGGATTGTTGTTTTAAAGTTAATATTTGACGTTGCAACGGGTTGGGTGAGACATCATCATGGCGGCATCTGGTTGTTTGCAGTCATGCATTAAACCTTTTGATGGAATTGGTTTCACGATCTTAGTTCAGGATGAGAATACTTTTAGAAAATAACAAAGTATTATATGTTTTGGTTGATGAACCACCTGAAGAAAAGGATGCATTGCAAAAATTTACGGATGATGATGTTAAATTACGTAACATCATGGTGAATCGAGGCATTGCAGACACTCTCCTGACAGTGATTATGGGGGAAAATACAGCGAAAGACATCAAGGAAGCTCTGCGATCTACTTATAAAAAGAAAGGCATGAAATCCCTGGGGAATTAATAAAAATTTTGTAGAAGATTGGAGTATCGATACGACAAACCATTGCGGGAGTTTTTCCAGGAATTTGAAGCAGCACGTGCTGACGTCACAACTGCAGAAGGAAAGATGGATGATGGTGAAATTGTTAACCAATTACTTGTTGCTATGTGCCAAGATTTTGACAGTGGGGTTTCAGCCATAGACATTATGTTTAATAAGGACAAATTGGCAGTGAAAGTTGAATATGCTAAAAAAAACTATAATCTGAAGATGAGAGACATAAGAAGACTGCTTTGGCTTCTGAAGATCCCCATAGTGTTTTTATTTACTTTTAAGAGAATAAAAAACTGGAAACGGGATACAGGTGAATTTTATAGACGAAGTCATATATTCAATGGTAAGTGTTTCCATTGTAGGCTAAGAGGACATTTAATGAAAAATTGCCCTAAGCTTAAAAACAGTGTAAATATTGTGATTGAAAATAAGTTTTATTTGTTACCTACATGGAATCAGTTGAAGTAAGTGACCTGTCTATTGCTACACCTACGGAGGAGGTATGATTTGTTTTGGACAGTGGAACTAGATGCCATTTATTAAAAGCAATTATGCAAATGATCTAATTGATCTTAAGGATATTATTATTAACATTAATGTGACTAAAGTTGGTGTAACTGTCAAAGTAGTGCACTGTGATTACACACAGTACATTTATAATAAACTAGAAAACTGAACATATCAATTTGACAATATAGTTTTATTTAGTAAACAATAAATAAATAAAAAGGTACAAGTTTTTACAATAGGATAGAAAATTATAGAGTATTAAATTTCTTCACAAGACAAAACAACTTGTGGGATTACTTGATTACTTGTGGCTAACTGGGTAACACAGTGGCCAGGCAAGAGGGTGTAGAATTTCTAAAAGAAGAGTAATTTGAGAATTAGTTAAAGCAAAATATAGAACAAATTTATAAGATAACATTTATACAGTCTCACTTGGCAGGGTTGAATATTACCAGGAATCCACTAAATTTGTTGGATAATTGGCTGGTGAATCCTGCTGATTGATGGCTAAGGGCCAGGCGTCATTAAGGTACTATGGCCGGACATGTTCCCTTACGGTACTACCAGAGCATTCAATAGTACATTAACATCCTTTAGAACTAATACAAAATTTAGGAACCTATTTACAGGCCAAAACAAAATAGTATTATTGGCGCGGACACCACTATGACAATAGGCCAATTTCCACGGGTTGCTCACCCAAACTAATACTTTCCATGAACAATGACCGCA